>VWZN01019247.1:267519-302238 GCA_013396955.1 Regulus satrapa | reverse complement strand
TGCGCCAACATCATGCTGCTTGCCGTTTGTTCTTTCTGTGTGAGAAACGTGATTTGTGACTCTAGTGTTGACGCTTCAAATACTATACGAGTAAGGTGGTGGGACTTTTTTTTAAAAAAATTTTTAAAAAAAGTTTTTCTTTTTAATGCGGGAGAAATTATACCCCGTAAGTTCCTAGCGTGCAATGCTGGGCTGAGGGCTCCACTTAGTGCCCAGAGGGAAGGCTGCGTCGCCAGCCGGTTTCTTCCCTCAGGCACCGGCGGTGTCATGGAGACTGCTCTGAGCTCGCACGGCGGCACGTGGGTCGTGGGCTTTAAATGCTTCGATTTTGGGAGAGGGAAAAAAAAAAAAAGCCCAAACTAATTCTTACTTTAAACAAAGAACGTGCTGAGGCTAGGGACAAGCCTGAAAAATCGCGGGCTTGTGTGGCTAAAAAAAAGGTGAAGGTTTTCCTCTCCTGGATGAGCATAAGACTGAGTGATGTTTGTAACACGCTTGNTTAAAAAATCGCGGGCTTGTGTGGCTAAAAAAAAAAGGTGAAGGTTTTCCTCTCCTGGATGAGCATAAAATTGAGTGATGTTTGTAACACGCTTGGGTGGGTTACACACATTCCTCCACCTCGCCCATCAATTGTACTTTTTTGCCTTTTCTTTTGCCATAAGTCAATAACTTATCTCTCGACTACTGTAAGGAGGACCTTATACCAGTTTCCCCATATCAAGTTAAACTTCATGGTTACAAAAATAATAAACAGATTATTTTATCTTTTGACAAGTGAAGGAAAAAAAACTCCACCTGTTAATTCTGATAAACTGAATAAACCCTGATATTTGTGTCATCTGGAAATTTGATTTCAAAGCTACTTCATAAGATAAGAGATAAGATAAATTTGGCTTCTTGTGGAGTAATTTTAAAGGGATGAGTCACTTCAGCTGATGCTGTAATTCCGGTATAGCCAATTCATCATTGGCAGGATTTCCCACTTGGAGACTTGAGGTGCTATAGTATTTGGACACTGATTAAGCAGCAGTTTATGTAGAACAGTTATTTATGTAGTGCTATGTTGGTAGAGTTATTTGGGTTTAGATAAGACAGTAGCTTTTTGAATTTGGCATGATTTTCCATTATAGTACTGAAGACTTGAAAAGTGGCTTCGGAGGGAGAATTTTTTTTCTAGGAGACTTTTACCACTGTGCCTTTTTAATCTCCTTTTCAAGTTCTAGGAAGTACATGTATTAATAAATCTTACTTTTGAGGTTGCCCTGCCTGTCAGAATGCCTAAGTAGTCTGTTTATTCTTTGTTTCATGTACTTAATGTGCGAGAGTGTTAAATAACTTAATTTTCTTTGAAAACTCTGCATCATTAGTGTGAGACATGAACACTGCACTTCCATGGCAGCCAAGGCCATGTGTACCAGCAGTATCTGGGGTTACCATTTTCTTCCTTTGTGCTGGTTCTGGCACTTGCTGGGTGCCTCTCCTGAGAGCAGTTTCCTGTTTTAGGCTGCCAGAGAATATGCACAACCAAGTGAATACTTGTAGCTTGGTTCGCTGAAACATCCAGAAAGGAAGAAGTAGAAGCAACAGTTAGGTCAGCTTGAGGGTGCTGTGGAGTTGCTGCCATCTCAGATTTCGGTTCAGATACCCTTTAGCTGGGTATGCAGCCAAACAAAAGCAGAATTCCAGGTGGGTGAAAAACTGCTCACTTCATGTTAATCTTCCAGCCAAATTTTGCAGAGCCGGTTTAATGTTGACTGGGAAGTGTTAAAACTTCATGTGCAAGAGGAAGTGCAGCAAAAGAGGTGGGGGCAAATTCTGGTAGTAGTAACATTGGTCACAAAGCTTGATACAGTCTGGCAGGGCTACTTAAAGTAGTCTAGATTAGGTCTAGATGTAGATTTTTAAAAACTTCTTGGAATAATTCAGTATTTTCCCCAATTAATGATCCATATGTGCTATTAAAATTTATTGTGGTCTGTTATATCTGTAGGAAGCTGCGGGCATTCTGGTGTCTTAAAATGTGATATAGTTGACTAAATTACGTATTTCTGTTTAAATTTTTTAGGCAGCACATGTGGAGACGCAGCGTTCAAGCACCACAGAGGGCAGCGCCTATTCAGCAACAGTCAGCCAGGGCTATGTTTTACCAGAAGGAAAAATCATGCCTAACACAGTTTTCGTTGGTGGAATTGACTTAAGGGTATCTATACACTTGTAATTGTTTAAAATGGGTGTAGTGTATGTTGGTGGAAATCAAGTGGAAATTTTGCTTGTGTTTTGGTGTGAATTTTTTTTTTACTTGTTTGTGGTGGTGGCGATGGTTTATTTTTCTCTTTTTTTATCCCTTTTGTGTGTGTACATTTGCCAGTTTTGAAGGTATTGAAATGTCACGGGGAATTCAGGAAAATGTGTTCTAAAACTAACCTTTGGTTCTTACGGTGATGGAAAATGGGTTTTTAAAATGGTACTGTTTGCTTTAATTCAGTTCCAAGCAGTTGAATGTACTGGAAGATGTTTAAGACCTTGTTTTCTTTTAGATGAACGAAGCAGAAATTCGGACTGTCTTTGAACAATATGGTACTGTGAAGGAGGTGAAGGTCATCACTGACAGAACTGGTGTTTCAAAGGGGTGGGTAGATTATGAGTAGTTGCTTTAAGTTGCTGCTTTTGTGGACAGCATTCTGTTATAGGTGGTATGAGCAAATACTTAGCAACACACTTGACATGCTTAAGCCTTAATACTGGCTGCAGTTTTCTGTTGGGGTGAGTTAAGGCTGTGAAACCAGTAAATCTATACTGCCCCCAACTAAATCTGTATCATCTTACAAAGATTATAATGAATTTTCTGACTACAGTTTCTCTGTTCAGGGAAAAGAAGCTCAGTGTCAGCTGGAAACAAAGCTTAACTTGTGTGATGCTTGCACAGCCAATTCTTTTGTAGGACTCTTCAGCTGGCTAGAGTAGTTAAAAATCTGGGAACAGTTCAGGATAATTAAGAAAATTAAGGGGGTTTATTCAGGGCAGTGGGTCTGCCCTCTCCTGACACTTGGGAATAAGTTCTAGAGTAAAACAGCCCAAACTTGTTTGGATAAATAGTGAAAGTATGTAAACAAAGTTGAAACAAGGGAAATTCCCTTTGAATATATAGGAAAGTTCTGGATTATTGTGTTGAAACACTTAAATAAGATGATGAAGGACCTGACCCTGTTGAGTTCTGGGGAAGCCATCCTAGTTCTGAGGTTATCCCTCCTTAGGAGGAGACCATACCCTCTTGATGTTCCTTCCAACCCAGTTTTGCTTAGATCCTAGGATGTCATATCTTTTTCTTCAGCATATGTAGCAATGGTAGAGCTGGAAACAAAAAATTTCATTTTCTTATATCCCTTTCTGTTCTGCAGAGTGAACCCTGCTGTGCAGTTTGTCAGCCTGTTACCAGTATTAAATGGATGTAATTGTTACTATGATGCTTTGAAATGATCTTAATTGTATAGACCAGATAAACTAGGGAGGCAGTGAAATATACTGAAAAACTCTTCAAGAATTGCTTCCCTCTCTGGTGTTACTGTTCATATAATGTCTGCTTTCATCCAGACGTCTGTAGTAAATACAAAATTTAAAGATAAGGCAGATCTATTTTTTAAAAAATAATTTTTCTGAGTTGTTAACGCAAACAGCACTACTCGTTTTGGGCAGGTTAAATGGGAAAAATATCCCTTATTTCTATTTCATGTTTTTCTAAAATCTGGCATTTAGTTTCTTTCATCTGGCCCTGTAATAGATAATGCTAGTTAGCAGTACATACATTTCTAGGCTGAATCATAAACTAATGTCCTAGTTGATAATTTTGATGTGCAGTGTAATGTACCTGACACGTTGTTAACTGGTCTTGTTCAAAAGAGTTTGGCTAACAATCAAATGAAACTGATTACTGAATAGCCTGTTCTTCCTTTTCAGGTATGGATTTGTGTCTTTCCTGGACAATGTGGATGTTCAAAAGATAGTTGAGGTAAGCTCTTTATCCAAGTTCCTTGTAGAAGTTGATCTGTGAAGGCTTGAGACAGATTTGCAGAAGCCAAGTTACGTACCCTGTAGATGAAGTTAGGACATGGAAATCTAGGGCTGCTCAAAAAGTAAACTTTATAAGATGTCTACCAGTGGTAAAGTCTTTATGTATTTGCTTAAGGAAGAAGAAACATTAGTTTTCAGCTGATCAGTTTTTAGCCTGGTGTGGTCAAACATCTCTTGATGTTTTGTTTCTGATTGCTCTCATCATTCATGTGTTTGAAAGCTTTGAGTGTGTTTGGCCACTTGCTTTTTGTAGTGGATGGTAGTTGTTGATAGAATCCTTGTGCTTAACAGCAGAAACATATACCTTTAGTTATTGGGATGTCTTGGTTTAAGATAATTCAGGTGGGATGCTCTGAAATGAGTAAACTCCCTTTTAGGTGTACGAATCCCTTTCCACCAATAAGGAGAAACAAGTATGGATAGATGTTAAGTGAAAAAATAACACTTTTCTAATAAAGAAGGAAATAGCAGAAGGCAAAAAAATAACAGTAATAGTCACTAGTTACAAAGTTGCTGAAATTTCCTGGATTTTCAGGGAACAAAGGGAAACTTAAAATGAAGTGACACCTCCCTCAAAATGGTGGCCTCTGCAGCCATGAACCCTATAGTTCCAAAAACAAGGGGAAAATGGTGATGGCCCCCCCCCTTCTTTTCATCGATAAGTGCAGTTGGCACTCTGCAACAGCTGGTACTTGGTCAAGGGCTGGAGCTCCAGGAGGGATTTGCCTTCCTTGGCAGCAGGCAGCTGGGCTGGGGCAGCTCTGCCTTCTCTTCTGCAGGGCTGCTCCAGGCAAAGTTGTGGAATTTGCCTTGAGCCAGTCCGAGATACAAGAGACAAAAGAAAAGGGGGGGAAAGCCCCAGAGCAGAGCCTCTGCCTTGAGCAAAGACCAGGAAGCAAAAGAGATCACTCTCTCTGTTAGCTCCAGCTTTTGAAAGGCTGGGTAGTTGCCCCATTCTGCCCCATGGTTCTCGCTCGAGGGTCTTAAGAGACAGTAGCAATTTTGGGTATAGATAGATTAAATACAATAACGTTTTAGGTTAGCTAGGGCATAGGAGCAACAGTATCATGGAAGACAGTATTCATTTTTTTATTCTTGTCTTAGTAGTTGAAATACCTTTCTCTAGTAGTACTTGTGCATTTGGATGCTACCTGGAGAGCAAGTGTTTTTTAAGCCTCCTAGATTGTGTTGCAGCTGTTCCTGTGTTTTTCAGTTTGTCAAATTTTCCTACTGACAACATAAAGAAACAAATTTGGTGTTTTCAGTTAGTTTAAAGTAATCTTCAGTTTGATTGGGGAGAGTCTTCTCCTGCCTTTTCCGCAAGAAACAGTTATGTCATGGTTTTAGTTTTCACAAATAGCATCTGCCTGGAAATCTGCAGTCGTGAAGTCCCTCCTACGGTTTGGTTGTCTTCCCACAACTACCACCATGGGTCAGTTCAGCTTCCTGGAGTGCAATTTTAAGGATGAGCTGTTCTAGTATGAAACAAAAGTTCTCTTCTTATGTCTGGGAAGTTTGGAGGTTTTCTTCTTCTATCCCTGGGGCAAGGTTTCTCATCTCTTTCTTTTCAGTCATCTATCTCATTGGATCACAGTTACCTCAACATCTGCTTACTTCAACACTGGTGCTTCTGCTCACAGCTATGGCAAAGAAGCTACATCCTCCCCGTGTGCATTCCTGGAGTTACAGGGGAAAAAAGTCTGATTTATCAATTGTATCTTTATCATAGCCTTGCAAGAGAATTTCCACCCAAGACCTAAGGCATGTCCTCATTTTCTTCCCATCTGGGATTTGACTCCTTCACTAACCTCAACATCTCCATGTTGTTTTCTTTATGTATTTTCACCCTTTCCTTTTCTCCCACTTGAAAGAGGATTGATGTCTGCAAGTTTCATCTGTGTGCTAAGAGAATTAATATCTTGTCTGAGCCCATGGATGGCCATGTGATCTCTGCTGGGTGGCAGCTGCTCTGGCTTGCATGGCTCTTTTCTGGTCCCTGCTGCGGTTAATTCCAGCTGCAGGGCTGCCTCTGTTCTTAGCCGTGTGATTTTTCTGCAATGCCAGCAGGATGGCTTGGCAGCTCGTGGCTGGAGTAGTGAGCCTGCAGAGCAGGGCCTGGCCAGTGTCCCTGTTACCTGTTCAAAGGCCAGAAGCAGAGGAGTTTTCCCCAGGGTTTGTCTTTAAATGTAATTGCAGAGAGGTTTGTTCAGCTTTAAGTGGCTTAGCAGGGTGTCAGTGTTCAAAACTAGCCAGCTGATTGGTGTTGTCAGGTCTGAAGGATGCTGCCAAGGCCCTTACAGGGTGTCACTTCCATAGCTGCTGGCTTTATTCCTTAAATAAAATCCAGACTGTTAAAACAAACTGTGTTAAACCACAACACTTGTGTCATCATATAGGTTTTCCTTAGCTAAAACAGGAGATGAAGGAGTAGAACTGTTAGAGCCCCTCTGATCTTGGGCGTTGGGTTATCACAGAAATTTTAAATCTCGGTGCTTTTAACCAAATCAGGTACTTTGGTCTGATAGACTTGAGCACATCACAAACCATTGACAAAGCTTTTTATTTTCCCTCTTTCACACCAGGCTGAATACAGTAACTGTTAAAATAGCATGTATTGAAATACTTGTCTCTTTGAAGTCTTTGCCTCAGAAAACTCCCGTGTCTCTGGAGGATGAACAGTCTCTCATTTGCTTCTAAAGCTCTTAGGGGAGTAGATCAGAAAGACAAAACCAGATGGATGTGCCAGGTACAAATGTAGTGTTCTGTGATGTGCAGATGTGTTTACTGGCCATCCAGTTCCATAAGTGGGAAAGAGAACATGTTTGAATAAAGTGGAGCGTAGTGAAACCCCAGCAGGAGGTCTTTCATTCTCACCAAAAGATTTTAAAAGCTTGCTGTTACTTGATAGTATGATGACAGAAATATACAGTGGCTGCTGTACTGAGCAACAGACATCATCTGAGAACACATCTGAAACACTTTTTATATGGATTACATTTATTATGCTGTATCAGCGTGGAATACTTGCTCTGAGGTAACAATTTCAGTGGAGACCTCTTAAGTAGCACTGGCACTTGAGCCGTGTACACTGCTGGTTTTCTGTGTATGCTTCTTCAAAACTGCAGCCTGCAGTGTTTCTCTATTAATACAGTACTCACTAATGTGAATTTGTATACAGTAGGTCTTGGAAGACCCACAGGCATATGGTGGATAGTCTTTGCAGTGCAATTTTGCTCTGCAGGTAGTACAAATTCCTGCTGTGTCAGGAAGAAGCATATTCAGATGGAAATAATCTTAGAAAACCTTCTGGCTTTTGGAGGGGTTGAAGGAAAGGAAGAAATTAACATTGGTGTTGTAGAGCTCAAGTTATAATCAAAGGTTACTGCACTAAAGCACTTCAGGCCTTTTCTGCACTGAGTGGTCTCGGTGTTTTCTGTAAATGAACAAGATAGAGCCTCTCTGTAGGGAAAATTGCTCTTGGTGCCTGTGTTCATCTGCCTGTTCAGCAAGGCTTCCTAGCCTTGTACAGCCTGACGGTGTTTTTCTTCTGCTTTAGGTCTGTAACTTAACTCTGGTCCAGCATCTATCTGTTTTAGTTTGGAATGGAAAGGGTTAGGGTTTTCTGTCTTCTGTTTAGAGGGGAGCCTGTCTCTCAAGAGTTCATTGTTAAGGTGGAAAAAGTAGTTGCATGATTTTGTGTACAACAGATTGGGTTCCAGAATTCATTAGAAAATGCCCCAAATCAGCCAAGACACCTTCTACTGGAAAATAAAACCAACCCAGGAATCAAAAGAAGTCCACCTGTCAAACTAGTCATGTTATTGCACATTTTTTCACCCCCATATGTCTTGAATCATCTTCTCATAATGAGAAAAATTAGAATGGGCCAGATTTTCTTTGTTGTTTTTCTGTTTATTTTTACAGGCAACAAAGTTGCTGTTGTCTGTTCAAAGGACTTCCTTTAGCAGAAATGGGGGAAAATTTCAAACCCACACATTTTCTTCTGAATCAGACATTTCTGTAGAGTTGCCTGTGATGGAGAATGTAGACAGGACCACATTCAATGCCAACTTTAATGCTTGGCATTAAAATAGTGCTAATAGGGCTAAACCAAAAATCTTCCACTGGAGACCTAAGACTGGTCACTCTCCATTACTCTCCTGAGACAAGAGTAGTTAAAACCTGTGTCTCTGAAAGTGCTAGGCTGACAGTCACTGATACATAGTTGCCAATTTGAGTAGAGCATGTTGCTATTGGGGCAAGTGATACATAATTTTGGAGGGTCTGCGAGTAGGCAGATTGCTGAGCTGGGGGTGCTGCAGGAAATCGGAGGTAAAAGGCATATGGTTTTGAGAGAGGAGGCTGGAGGCTGTTAAACCTTTTTGAGAGTTGATGTACTGTGGTGTAGAAGAAGAGTCCAGTCTCTTTTTAAAATCCCACAAACCTCTCACCTTGCTGATTCCCAGCTTACACAGAATAACTTGTCTTTCAGTCACAAATCAACTTCCATGGTAAAAAGCTGAAACTGGGGCCAGCAATCAGGAAACAACAGAACTTAAGTAAGTATATCTAAATAAATTTGTTCATATTGCAGGTATTATAATATAACAGAACTGTATTTTCTTAGTTATACATTATTATCCTTGCAAATACTTTTTATCTGCTGCAGTATGTGTATTTCAGTTAAACCTTCTGACTTCTATGACCTCACTTGTATAATGTTCTTTTAATAAGGGTGAGGTTGGTAGGCACAATAAAATATAATTAATATTGAGGTAAATTTAAGAGTCAAAACCCTGAAGTTTTTTTTCAGCTTGAATTGAGATTCCTAATGAAATACATGTAGTAATGTCTATAAATACTACTTTTTTTCTGTTTCAAAACAAGATTCCTGTGTGCATCCCAGACAATTAGTTCTTGGTCCCCCCCCGCCACAGTTCCAGAGTGTATGGGGTAATCAGAATATGGAGACATATGTGCAGCCTCCAGCTGTCATGAACCCCGTAACACCCTATGTTCAGGTAAGACTGCTTGTGACACTTATTCTGAATAATAGTTAAGTTTTTTATAAGGTGCAAGCACACAAGAGTTTTGGAGTAGATATTGAGAGTCCAGTCTGATCTTACCTGTCTGTTTTCATATTGCTTTGCCCATAAAAAGCACCCAAGTTCAAACCACTCAAAAGGAAGGCCAGCAACCTTGAAAAATTGATTCAGTGATGTTAACTCATTATAAAACAAGAGGGAGATCTGCCTTCAGGATGAGAACTGTTAAAAGTGGAGGCAAGGTTTGAGTTATTATTGCCTGTCACAGATGCAGTTCTCAAATGAAATATATCCAAATATTTAATGCATTGCTGCTTCAGAATAAACTACAAAATTTAAAATGTATAATTGTAAACTAAGAGTAGGATCAGAAGTTCTCTCAGGTACTTTTCTCCCAACCAAACATACCCTTGGTTTTAAACTGCTGCTGTGTTGTAAGAACACTGTGTTACACTGCTGTTAATAGCTGTGCCCAGCACAGTATTGCCTGTAGGACGTCACTGTACTGGAGCTTCAGGTGAGCATTCCTCCTGAGGTGTGGCTACAGTGCTTCCTGTGCTGTCAGTGAGCCAGATCAGGCTCTCCTACTGCAGTAGCCTCCTGTGTCATGGGGCAGTACTGACTACAAACTGATCCCCTTCCTCTGAAGCAAAGAGGAAGGGCAAACTTGCAGAAATGTTTTCCTGCAAGGAATAGTTATTCTTTAATAAATAATAGTTATTCTTGTGGATTCTCTGGAGTTTATTAGTTTAAGATAATTTATTCTTTAAATGTTGGAATATACCTTTAAGTATTCTCTGAAGAATCTGGGACAGTGTTCCAGGTTAACACTGTCAGAGTACTTACAGGAAAAAAAAATACTAGGAAGCTGTCTTAACTGGAAGCAAGCTTCCTTTGCCTCCTAGAAACTGATCCTTCAGACTGTACTCCATTAGTTCATAGTAGTCAGTCCGCTTCAGAGCTACTTCTCAAAGTTTATGGCATGACTTGCACTTCTGAAATTACTGAAAAGATCAGTTAAAAGCAGATATGGGATTTTTAGATACATAAGGAAGGCACTTGGAATCTCACTTTGTAGACATTATTAGTGCCTGAAGTGCTGAAGCAAGCCCCATGGGAAATCTAAGGGTTGCTGCTTAATAGTGAGTCTAGTCTGCACAGGAATTGGAATAAGTGTAACTTCTAAAAATGTGCTCCTGGCTAATATCTCTACAAATATCATACTTGTATCTTGCTTTGAACTTGCATTTTTAAAATACCCAACTCTTTATTTGCAGCCCTATCCTTACAATTCATCACCTGTAGTGCTAAAGCAGCAAGTTCCCATTGGGTATCAACCAGCTTACAACTATACGGTATGTAAAGTTTTAGTAAAAGCAGAAAGGCTGTTGGATACCTGACAAAATGGGAATGATGTATTAAATAAAGTCTGATTTTTTTTTTTTCCTGTGCTTTTCTTTCTTTGAAATCTTTTTTCTTTAGTTCGTCACAGCTACCAAAGCAAAAACAAATTAGTGATGAAAACTGTTGATGAGTAACTTAGCATACTTTTTTCTTTTTATGGTTTTGTTATTTATTTTCTTAAATACAGTGATAAAAGAACTTTCAAATTAGAGAGAATGAATGAAGAATTACATGAATTATTAATACTTGTGGAGGGAGCCTTGCATTTGTACGTGCTGTAGTGTAGGGTGTTAGGTACTTGGAATCAGAATCTTATCAGATTATACAGTGTTGGATATATATGGGGGAGGGAATGTTCTCTTGCACTCCAAAATTGTCAGAAGGTGCTTAGCTGGTAGTGGGGTCTGAGCTCACAAGTGAAGTGTGTGGTTAAGTCGTGTTACTGATGGTAACTAGGAGTGACTGGAAGCAGCTAGAGGCTTGAAATTTGTTTTCAATATAGGTATTTTGGTTTCACTTATTTTCCTAATATTTAGAAATATTTGAGATTTTTTTAAACTTTGAGTAAGAAGGAGGTAGTTAAATAAGGTATCTGGCTGGAAGAGTAAGGCTGTTTATTAAGTAATTGTTTTGTGAAAAATCAAGACATGAAATGCTATAAACAGTGGCTCCTACAAAGTCGTTACTCCTCTGTGATGGAAATAAATGAGTAAAAGGTGGGTTTTGTCCAATTTTTGTTTAAGGCTCAACCTCAGTGGCTTGCAGGGGAGCCAAGAAATTATGTGATGCCTCCGACTCCAGTAAGTCTACAAACCTAGCCTTCTGAAACTGTCTTCTTAATTAATTAGCACATAGTTTTTTCAGCTTGATACTTTGAAAAGTCCGTTTGTTGTCTTCATTTGGTCTACGAAAATCTGTAATTGCTGATGAGAGTCTGTAATTGTTCAGAATTTCTACTGATGTGCTTTTTTTTCCTGGTGGAACAGATCTGCCTGGTTTTTGGCATTATTCTGCATGTTCTAGTCACAGAACTTTGGAATTTTAACCAAAATGGAGTTGGTTTTTCAGGAGAAGTTGAAGGAAAATAAGTTGACCTGATGTAGAGTCTTTTTTTTTTTCTTTTTTTTTTTAAATTTAAAAGGTCTTCTTGCTCTTTGCAAATACTGATTAATTTTTGGCTCCTTTCAACAAGTTTTAGAAATTTTCCCAGGCTGCTACAAACTGTAGATGGTGCTGCTGGCCTCTAAAAAATTCCTTGCATTCTGCAACTTAATGCAAGTAACATCCGTGAGAAAGGGGAAAAAGTACTCTAAATATTGATTATGTGATTGGCTTGCAATAGTTTTTTTTAATAACATCCACGAATGTGATACAGCCTTAGTGTCACTATCACTTTACAATTTAATGGTAGCAGGTCAGAATGTTTTTAGAGTAGGTGTGTGTGGGGGTTTCACTGTTAAATATGTTACAAGGTTGACTATAGAAGACAACTGTTCTAGAACTATCTCAGTTAAGCAACTTTAAGTATCATTCTTCACTGTCTTAATAAAACAGGTCATGACAGTATTTCCCCCCACTCATGAAAGTTGGCACAGTTAATGGATAAATGAGAATCTGTGGCAATAACATAACTGTTCACGTTTTCCCAGTGTTGCTGAAACATTGTAAAACTTAAAACTCTACAGGTGTATACTTCAGTTAACTATCATAGCACTGAGGAGCAAGGATTTGTACAGATGGAATGTGCTCTTCCAGAGCCCACGCAGTTGCCTAACAGCCCCCCAAAGGTGGTAAGTGCTTTCTCAAAACTTCAATGTTCTTCATCACCACAGCCATTCCCAGAAATTTGCACATGAGGGTTATGTAGCTTTGTCAAGGGCCTCAGACAGGTATCCTAGAAATCATGGATAACGGTTGCTGCTTTCAGCCTGTTTTAAAGTCCTGTTTATCTGATTCCTGTGTACAACTTTAGAAGTCTCACATTTCCTTGAAACTGTTAGTGCTTGTTTGCAGTGTCGAGGGCTGGATAAAAAGTGTGTGTTCTACTTGATTAAGTCTACTGACAAGACTTTGCCTAATCTGTGGAAATTCCAGGGAAAATTCCAGATGCTGATAAAACAGCACTGCTGTCTTAGGTAGATTTATTTTGCGCTTCAAATATCAGTTGGTAACTTTCTCTCTCTTCCACTGTTTTGTGGAGGGTGGCCTCAGTTTAGCAAACAGTTGGCTCTGAATTCAGTTTTCTAAAGGACAAATTTAATTTCTCAGCTGTCAGCCTAATCCACAAGAGAACTGGCACGTCACTGATTAGAATTGTAACACTGAAGGGGATAATGAGTTACTAATATTAAAATATTAGGGAGGGAGAAAAAAATTACCAATATCTCAGGGAATCCAAGGCAGTTGAGGAATTTTGATTACCAAGTAAACCCTGGGATACTGGCACTGCTAGCTAGTAATGTCCTAACTAACAAAATCAGTATTGATGCACCTACAACTGTATTTCAGAAGTCTGTGGACAGGGGCATGCAAACAGTATTATCCTGTCTGTCTAATCCTGAGAACCAGCTGACAAATGACTTTGTATCACAAGACAGCACTGTAAAGGTATGTAGTGAAAGCAAAATTATATTCCTGAAATATAGCTGATCTTCAATGTGTTCAATGTTCACCTACAGGTTACCATAAATATGAAAGGATTCGTATCTGTGAATGCCACTTGAATTTTTTCTGCCTTTTACGTGCTCTGAGATGTGTGGGTTTGGCTCTCAGTTGCTTAATGGTGGAAAGAAGTGCTGAAATTGGATTCAGTGGGTTTAATCAGGACAGCATAAGTTGCTGAGCAGTTAACGAATGAAAAACTGGAGCATAAGTCTGGCTATTCATTTCTCAGTGACATGGCTGAAAGCAGTAGATGACTCTATAGTTTGACCAGAGGATGTTGAGTTTAAACCTTGATAAGTCTGTACAGTGAAGTAGCTACTGTGGATGGTGCCTAGTAGTTATGCTTTGTCTCTGCTTTAACCAATACATTGTAGTCCAGTTTGGTAGCTGGATGACATTTTTTTGCTGCACATTTTTTCAGTCTTTATAGATTTCCAGTTTGATTACATTA
The DNA here is from genome assembly GCA_013396955.1 of Regulus satrapa. Classification (NCBI taxonomy): domain Eukaryota; kingdom Metazoa; phylum Chordata; class Aves; order Passeriformes; family Regulidae; genus Regulus; species Regulus satrapa. The sequence goes on along the minus strand of VWZN01019247.1, from coordinate 288,606 downwards.
TAAGTTGTGTAATTTCAGGTTATTAATTTCTAAGACCTTGCTTCCTTTTTGTAAAAGGACAGATATGTGAACTAGGGAGGTGTACTCTGAAATGAGAATGCAAAAGTTGTGTTTTGTCTGGTTTGGGGGTGGGGGGAGGCTGTGAATAGAGTACAGGGTGCCTGGAGGTAGAGTTTTCATGAAACTTCAGTTGCTTTATTCTAATTAATTGATTTTTTTTTTTCTTGCCCTCTTTTCTATTCTATCCCAGGAGAGTAAAACATACCACTTCAGGAAAGGAAAGACAGTACACAAAACTGTTTGATCAACAGAGACTTGGAAGCAAACTAGATGGTACTAGTTCAGTTTAGGAAAACAGAGTGCAACATTTCTCAGAGTTACTTCAAGTTATGTTTGTGCTCCTGTTCTACCTGTTTTGATATTGTTGTTGTTGCTTGAGTAGTTTGAAGTTCTAAGAGTTGACAAACTTCAGTGTTGCTGTTGTGTGCTTCCCCTGATAACTGACTGGAATGTTTGAGAGTTTATATGTTTTCTGGATGTGGATTTTTCTCTGAGCTTTAAGGTACAGTTTGCATATTAACACATGGTTTTTTGTTAACTACAACTTCACTCATATTGACCAGTTAATTCCTGCAGTTCAAAAACTGAAGTAGTTATTTGCCCAAGAGAATGAATTTTAAGACTGAGCTTTTAAATCAATGCAGAAGAAAAGTTGTAAGTGAGCTGAAGCCCTCTAAGTCCTGGTTGCCTTTAGATGACATAATCAATGTGATTATGTTCACTGATGACAGTCTATGTACCTGCAGTCTTGAGTATCACTACTATTTTTGGGTAAGTAATGAAGAGAATCCTAAAATTCCTGTATGTAACTTGAAATGCAAGAATGTTACCTGTATTGGACAGTCAGCCAATACAAGATTTTTTTTACTTGAAAAATCTTAGCAATACCTGTATTTTAAACTTCTGAGAAAATACTGCACTTATAGAAGCCTTTGTTATGTGATGCAAACTGTTAATCAAAGAATGTGTATGACTGTTTTAATAATCATGTAGATTTTAGATGTGTATTGTGAAACACTGAAATAAATTTTTACTTTACCTTGGTTTCCTAAATTTCTGGTGTGACAACTGTAAATAATAACCTGCTAAAGCTGGTAAAAACTTACTACTCTATGTGAGATTTCCAGTTACTATAAATCTGTAGCAAACCTTCATGTTGTGTAGATAATAGCTGAAGTTTCCAAAGAGTAGAAATGAGAAAAGAGAATGGTCTTGTATGTTGGGTCCTGGCTTGCTTTTTTTTCTCCTACTCAAACACCTCAATCTCTGCAGACAAAGAAAGAAAACTGTGCCTCTCTTTCATTAAGGATGTATAAGTTAGGCTGGTTAGGACTGTGTGTTCAGCTTCAAATTTCCAAAAGGTTTAGCGATAGTAATGGCTAGGCAATAATTTAGTTAGAAATATGTGTTAGTGACATATCTAGAAGGGAGCTGGATATGTAAGGGAATATGGCTAGAGCAAATGTCCAAGGACTCCTTCTCGGGAGTCTTCTGGACAAAGCTTTATTAAAGGAGAGTGGATGAGAGGGATGGAAAAAAATGAAAATTTTTTTGAGCCACTTTATGCAGCTTTGTACCAATGTTCTGGTAACAAATTAACTTGGAGAAAATGAAGCCCATACCAGTTTTTCTACTCACTGTTTCATGTTACTGAAGGATAATATTAAGCATTCCCATGATAGTGATTTGCCATGTTTTTCCCAGACTGCTGTTATAAAGATAGTGGCTTGATTGTGTTTAATTTCTGTGTTAGCAGTTTTTTTGCAAGGGTTTTCCTAGTATTGAATCAGGACCCTGTCCTTTCCAACTTTCAGTATCTAAAGAGCCTGCATGTGCTTTCAAAGCTGTGATGTCAGTTTATTGATAAAAGGTTGTTGTTTCTTTGCAATAGTAGATTTCTTTTTGGCCTGATTTAGGTTGGTTTGGTTGCCCCAGGCCTTACTTGAGGGTTTCTGCTGTAGCTCTAAGAAAATACAAAGGGCCTTATGCATGGATGTCTCACTGAAGAGTCCTACCACCAAAAGAAGAGACTGAACCAGAAGATGCCTACACACAGTGCAAGTTTTCTGTTCATTTGACCGAATGTTATGCACAGGGCCATCTGGTGAACAAGTTGATTGTATACTGCATTTGAAATGGTCATACTAGCTTCTTACAGGCATGCTGAGAGGTTTTATCACAGGGAAATACCAAAGGCCTTATGAGTACCATTTATTGTTGCTTCTATTTTCTTCTGATATACACAGCTACTTACCTGTAGAGAATTGGGTTTTCTTTCCCTTCATTTATAACTAAATCCATGCATTTTTAGTGTTCTTTTGAAGTATCCTGTAACACATCACATAAAGCATAACATAAAAGCAATAGGTAAATCCTTCCTGTTGCATTCAGAAAATTGAAACATCTTTTTAATATTGCTGTGACTGAAAGCATTTTCAAAAATCAGTGCCCATGGTTGGAGCATTTTCCAGATTTGTACCTCTTGTATTTTTGGGTCAAGTGGACCATGTTAACTGAACTAGTAGGCAGTACTGAGTCCTTGTGCATCTGCATTTGCTTGCATCCAGTATGTACATTCTGTGAGAGACTTTAAAGCTTTGACTATACTTTAAATATTAGGACAGCTCTTTGTCAAAGGAACAATTGCTTAGACAAGATGAAAAAAATACAATGCTTGCATTTAATTGATATTCTAGAGTTGTGGCACTTGGTTTGTTTTACTTCTTGCCTGAAGTACCCCAGTTGGCTGTTTGATGGCCTTTTCATATCTTTTTACACACTTTGCTGCCTGAAAGAATTATTCTTGAAATGAGACAGCCAGACGAATGAGAATACCAGATGGTATTCTAAGATCTCCATTAGAATGATTGTTTGGCACAGACACTAATTCCCCGTCAAAATGGAAATATTTTTTTTCCTTCTAGGTATTTGTGTACTAAACTATCTTAATCTGAAGGTGATGTGATCCTTTTTTGCTACAAAGAAACAAAACCAAAAAGGTTTTCTCTTTTGTATTTCACAGGGTATTCTTTTGTATGCCTTACTGAATGAGATTTTGAAGTCCTCTAACAGGTCTGCACTCTATATTCCTTGCAGGAATTACTTTCTAGACCAATATTTTAGAGGAGATGAATTATTTAAGACCTTTAATGTCTGCCACTTTCAGTGTTGCTAAGAAAAGTAAAAAAAAAAAGGTGATCCCACGCTATTCAGAAAATTGAGGTTTCTTCAGATAGAATATGCATCTCAAAAGTCCTTAAATAGCTTTACAACCCAAATAGATTCTTTCTTCCTACTTTATTGTCTCTGCTCTAAAATTCCAACTGAACCTTGAGAGACGAACTCATACTGTAACTTCTTTTAAAGAAAAAGGCCCCAGCTAAGTTTAAAAAGGCTTTTGTGTTGTCCCAGTGACTGTTCAAGCTTCAGCTTCAGTAAATATAAAGGGTTGGTTGGTTTGCTTGTGGGGAGTTTGTGTTTGCAGAGATTTTTGGTTTTTTTTTCTTTTTTTCTTGAGTACTGTGAGCTGTGTAGTGGGTACTCAAACATGAAAAAGGGTTTTCTGCTCCTTCACCTTAAGGTTGTGGGACTGTAGAAAGTACAGAAATGAGGGTGGGATTTTTATTTAAATACATGCTGTTATAGAGTATTTATGTTGCTAATCCAAAGGTGTAATTACTGTATGGATAGTTCTCTGATTTTAAATATATCCAAATTTCTAAATATATAGTCAAACAAAGTTGCATGCTGTAGCTAATATATTGCTGATGTAGTGGGATATTGGAAGTGTGCTTATAAGCCAGTGCTGATGTGTCAGCAGTACCCCTTCTCAGGATGTGTGTATCATGGCCTTTAGGATTCTGTTCACCTTTTCATAGAAGTAGGTGTCCAAATTTCAGGATATTGTTTGAACTATTTGGTGTTTATACTAGATGACCTTCAAAAGATCCTTTCCAGCCCAAAGTGCTCTGGTTTTTGTCAATGAGTCTGCTTTTCCTACCACATTCAGGATCACTCTGGATTTAACCTCTTTAAGCTGTCTTAAGTTTAGAAGACCAATGGTTTGCTGTGTGGTGCCTTTTCTGTACAAGAAAAACCTAATAGATCTTGTCCCCTGTTATTTTGTGCTTGTTCCTCTACAAATGAATGTTCAAGGAACTTTTAAACTTGTAGAGTCTTCCTAGAACAATTTAGGATTAAACCAACCACTTTAAATAGAGGTTGTCTTCTTTTCCTGGGAAAGAATTTGTGCTTAGAACTGTAAATTAATTTGTGGCTCATTTCATAGGATGGCTTAGGTTGGAAGGGACCTTTAGAGGTCATCTAGTGAACCCTCCTGCAATGAGCAGGGATATATTCAGTTAGTAGTTCAGAGCCCTCTTTATTCTGTCCAGGGATGTTCCCAGGGATGGGACATCACCACTCCCGGGCAATCTGTCCTGGTGTCTTACAGACTTCATGGGTGAAAATGACTATTCTGTCCAGTATAATAATCCTGCTGTCTTAATTTAAAACCTTCTGCCTATATTACTCCTGTCACAACTTGCCCTCCAAAAATATCTCAGTCTTTCTTACAGGCTCCTTTTTAGTATTGGAAGGCCCCAATAATGTCTCCCTGGAGCCCTCTCCTTTCTGGGGTGAGCAATCCTAGCATGTTCTGCCTGCCTTCATAGGAAAGGTGCTCCAGCCCTCTGATCATCTTTATGGCTGTTCTCTGGACCTGCTCCAACAGGTCCATGTCTTACCTGTGCTCAGTACTCCAGGTGGATGCAGTACTTTCACCAGAGTGGCAAAATTGCCTCCCTTGGGAGGAAAGGAGACAGACATCCCAGTGTTTTGGCCTGTAGCAGTTAATAGGGTCATGTGCTGCGGGGTTGTGCAGCCATCCAATTCTTAGCATAAGCTGATTTCATTATTCCTCACTGTAAGGAAGCAGTTAAATTATTAAAGTGGGTTAGAGGCTTCTGTGTATCACAAAAACATAAATTATGCCTTTTACAAGACATGTAAAGAGAATCCTACATTCATATGGTGAAGTAATCATGTAGAAATGTGTTCTGAGCACACACACTTCAATTTCTAGCTTTTCGGAGGACAGTGAGGCCTCAAGACAATATGGATTGGTCAGAGGCCATACACTAAAACAATCATTTATGTTGGAAAGGATATTTTGAGATCATTGAGTTCAGTGTGTTAAACTAAGACTGCTGAGTCTAACAACAGTCTCCCCAAGTGCCACAGTGTCCCAATACCTCTAGCAAGGGTGGCTGCACTGCTGGTTTGGACAGCCTGCTTCAACACTTGACAGCTCTTTTTTTGTGAAGAAATTTCTTCTGAATATCAAAGCTGAACCTCCCTTGGTGGAATCTGAGGCCCGTTTCTTCTTGCCCTGTAACTTGTTACTTGGGAGAAGAGGCAGAGCCCCAACCTCCTGTGTTGAGTGACAAGGTCTTCCCTGAGCTTCCTTTTCTCAAGGCTGAACAGCCCCAGCTCCCTCAGCTGTTCCTCATCAGACTTGTGCTTCAGCCCTTCTCTAGACCTGCTGTGCTGCTTCATTTTTGTTCCAGTGGGGAGTCCAGAAGGACACAGTATTCAACATGTGGCCCTACCAGAATCCAGTACAAGGAGACAATTTTCTCCTGGATCTGGCTTGCTCTATTTTGTGATAGAAGCCAGGATGCAGTTTGCCACCTGGAATCACTGCAGTCTCTTGTTTGGGCAGCTCAGTCTCACCCAAGGCCTAGCAGCTGTTTTGGGACTGCTGTGAACCAGGGGAATCTGACTGTTTAATTAAAGCATTATGAAGGGCTGTGGTGGGTGTTGATGCACTGTGATTTCTGGCCAGTGCACTGAATGTCCAAGTGGAGAAATTCAATGAAGTGTAGTAGATGGTGGGAGTGACTTGGGATTCTCTCAAGAAGGGACTCAGCTGCAGAGGTTGCAGCTCCCTGTGGTCTCACCTGATCTCCTTACAGGTGACCAAGTTGATCTCTATGTCTCACCCAACACACTCACTGGTGTGTTTTGTTCAGTGTGGTGTCTTTGCAGCTGTAGGCTCTGTGGCTCTGGACCCCAGGGTCAGCTGGGAGTAGAGGTGACCAGCACCATGGGTTGCCCAGATGGTAGTTTTCTGCCAGTGCAGTTTCCTAGACACTCTTCACCAAGGCTGTAGTGTTTCATGCAGTTGTGACTCAAGTGCAGGACCTGGCACTTGGCCTTATTGATTCTTATAATATTGGCTCATCAATCCAGCCTGCCCAGGTGCCTCTGCAGACCCCCTCCCCACCTTTGTGCCCTCCTGCAAATCCACCCTCCTGCCAAAATTTTTGGCGTTCCACAACCCAGGGAGTGTACACTTGATTTTTCTAAATCATTGATGAAGATACTAAACAGCACTGGTCTTAACATTGAGCTTTTGGAAGCCTCATTAGTGATCATCTGGATTCAACTCCCATTTGCCAGTTCTCTCTGGAGAATTATTAGTTAGCAAAGCATCCACTTGTCCCAGCCATGAGCAGCTGATTTGCCCAGGAACATGCAGGGGAAGAACTGTCTTAAGCTTGCCTAAATTTTATTTAAATCAGGGGCTAGATACCTCAAGACCAACTGGAGGAAATCTGAAGGTAGCCTCTTAACTTACTGGGGGAAAATCAGATTGCCAGGTTGTATGGTGCTTCATGGAACCGAGCAGCTCACATGTGATTTTTCAGGTAGGTTTCAAGTCTGCTGCAGGTGATGTTTTTATTACAGCCATCAGAGGGCTCTCACATCCAGGCCTACGTAATAGACTGGCTGTAGCTATGAAATACCAAAGAGCAATTGCTCTGAAAACGTCACTGATCAAGGTATGTGCTTACAGCATATAGACAAAAAGTTTATAGTGTGAGTAAGGTTTTCCTTGATGCTGTTTACTACATTTATTTTTAGCAGTTGTGCAGAATCGATTTGCCTAGAATAGCAGGGGGAGGGATGACACACCCACCAAAGCAGGTATTTTCTTTTTTGTTAGATGTTTCACTCGTGCAGATGAAGATTACAAATACGGCACTAAATGTTAGGAACGTTAACTGAAGTTGCTTGCTTTGTACTCCTGATTCTACTTGCACTCGAATAGAGATCTTTATACATAATTAAGCAACCTATTTACTGAATCTCTTGTAGGGAAAAGCGTTGCAATGATGGATTGTGGTTTAACTCCAGCTAGCAGCCAAGTACCACACAGCTGCTTGCTCTCCAGTGGGATCAGGGAGATAATTATTAGAATGGTAGCTGGAAAACTTGTGGGTTGAGATAAAAGCCCTTTTAAAGTCTTTGTAATAGAAAAAGCAAAATCCTCACACACAGGCAAAGCAGAATAAGGAATTAATTCACTTCCCATGAGCAGGCAGGTGTTTATATATTTTTAGGCCAACAGGGATCCATTACATCTAACAGTGATTAGGGAAGACAAATGCTATAACTCCAAATGTCCCCCACTTCTTTCACCTCACTTTATAGATGCAGCATGATGTCCTGGTGTCTGGAATATCTCTCTGGTCAGTTGGGATCATGTGTCCTTGTTGTGTCTCCTTCCAGTTTCCCATGCACACTCAGTCTCTTTGCTGGCATGGTACTACAATAAGCGGAAAAGGCCTTGGCTCAGTTTAAGCACTGCTCAGCAATAACATCTCTATTACCAGCACACTGTTCACCTCAAAACTGAAACATCTTCATGCTAGCCATTGCGAAGAAAACAAACTACTTTATTGGTAAGACACTTCTGTAAATGCTGGATTCTATGTGTTTTTCACTATGAAATAAGTCACAGTCAAAAACCACATGGTATTTGTGTGTGGTCTTTCCGTTTGTTGTAGTATTCATAAAACTTAAATTGCCAGTTGTGCTTATCTCACTGTTGCAGTGGTTACTCCCTGACTTAGGAGAAAGGCTCCAAAATGATTTGTTTTCTTAGCAGGTCTGTGATAGTTTATTAATTAAAAATGCAATTGTGTTAACATGTTTTAAACATAGATTTTTCAAAGTAAGATAAGAATGATCACTAGTGGGGAAGTTTACAAAACGGTATTTTAGTCCTGTGTTGCCCAGTAGTAGATCATGATGTCTGGGCTGATTAACCTTGTTCTGCTGTGGTTTCCTGAACTCAGAAAGGTGCACAGTACCTCAGAATGCTGGGTTCTAGAAGATGGGCAGCTGCTGTGCTGTGTGACAGCTCACACCAAAGAGTTTTTTTGCACTGAGACAGTACTAAATGTGGCTGCTGGGCTGAAAGAAGCCTGGAAAGGAATTTTTTTACTTCCCATGCTATATGTTATTTGATTATATCTCTTCAGCTCTTAAAAACAGCCTTTTAGGCAGTTGATTCCATGAAGAAGTTATCTGTAAGATGTTCAGGAGCTTTGAGCTGGTGCATCAGTATTCAAAATTAAAAAGTAATCCTGGACCTGACACTTGAGCAAGTCCTTCTGGGAAAGATCATCTATGTTCCAGTGTGAATTCAGGGCCAGTGCAGAAACATTTAATGTCTCAGTATTGCTGAGCAGTCTACTGACTCCGTTTCCCTAAGCTTGGTGAGGAATTGAAGCACATGCAGTTCTGCAAGGGCTCTTATTAATGATTTTTCAAACTCCTAAGCAGGCCTTAAAGTCAGGCCAGCACTAACTGCAAGCAAGAGCTCCTGCAGGCAAGTGAGGTTTGGTTAAAAAAGTGAGCAGTAGACTGTATTAATTCTTTAAAATAAGCTTTAAAACTTCTCTTTTAAAGAGCATTCCCAAATAAATAAACGAGACTGAAATATTTTTACATTTTAAGCCTTGACTTCGGTCTTTTGTCCTAGACTATTTGATCCATTTTTAAGAAACTCTGCCTGAATATAACATAGATCAGTATGGTGACTGAGCTGGATGCAGATGGAGGTGTAGGAATTCTTACAGGCTAAAGATACATGAGGAGTTCACAATTCTGTTTTATTTCTTGTTCAAATTATACTTTGTAATGCTTCAGGGTGATCAGTCTGGCTTAGGTCTAGTTTCTAACCCTCTCTGTTCTCTTTCTGCCTGTTAATCTTCACACTGTGGTGGACCCAGCTGTGCAGTCCATCTTGCACGCAGAATGGTACCAGTTGCCATGACAGCATATAGCTACCTACTGGTGGCAGAATAATAGACGTGTGACTTCTTTGGGAAGTGTCACCGTGTCATTTAGTCGTCAGCCAGCAGGTGGGGCATTAAGCTAACAGAAACCTGCCAAGTACTGTACTTTATATAAAACCTTCCTCTTGGAGAACACCACGGTTTGTCCTTTTTTTTTACAATGGAAGCCGTCCGTTGCAGAGTGACGTGATTCTTAATGTGGGATAATTTTTTTTTCTTTTTTTGTTAAAAAAATATAGCTGTAAGAAATGCAATGAGGAGGCTTTGTAGACTGCAGAAAACGGTGTTACGAGTTGTAGTGGGTTTGGAAGAAAGGCGGGTTTGTGAACAGCTTTGACTCTGGTTCCAAGTAAGTCATAAGGACAGAGCTGGACATTCCATAGGGAAGCAGGTCAGGGAAGTTTGAAACACTGATGATTTCCTTAGCTGAAAAATCCATCAGCTCATTCATAACTCTTTTCCTCTCTTTATTATACAGTGCTTACAAATTAAATCCTTAAATGAACTCGACAGTGTTTCAAAGGATCATAAGTCAGAGAAGGTTTTGGTTTTCCTTTCTGTTTTCAGGTAAATCTAGTTTATTCTACAATCCCAAGAATCTGACAAATACGAAACAACAAAAACAAAAGCCTGTAGTGACAGTCAAATTCAGTATATTTTGATTCTAGTCATTTATCCACCTTCTTTTTCCCTTTTTTACAGAGTAAGAACATGGACCAGTTCTTTAAACTAGATATTTATTCTTAATCACTCTGTTCTTGTAAATGGAACACAGAAACTGCCAGTGGGTGGGAACTCATATGTGATTTACCCTTACTACCAGTGCTTGGTGTTACCTGCTGTTTTCAGTGTTTCCTAGGACCAGATCTCTCTATGCTGGTTGGAGGAGGGGAAACAGTTATCCAGCAGAAATTGTGGATAACTTAATTTTCAGTTGCTATGTCTGCTTCCCCTAGGGAACCGTGAGCTCTATGAAATATTTGCTTTCATTTCCCAGTATAAATGACACTTTATGATAGGGTATTATGAAGCCAACAGTGAACAGAATAAGAAAAGAGTTAGGGTTCACTTACATATTTGCTTATCTTATTACAGAAACACCACTAAAGAAGTGAAAAAATAATAAAATATTATTTTGCTGAGTTCCTACATTTGATAGAGATTCTTAAATATTCTTGTTTAAGAGCTACTCTACGTGTCCAGATCAAGGTTTGTCTAGTTCAGTATTGTATATCATTATTGGAAACCTGTCTGTAAATGGAAGAGTAAAAAAGCAAAAAATAGATCCTTGAGAACATGGCTAGGCTTCTAGTAGCTTGTGTCTACTTGTAGAGGTTGTAATCTTGTCTTTGATTCTTCCTCTAGGTATATATTGAAGAGAGTACCAAAGTAGGCTGTACTAGAGATATGTTTTCATCCTTTTCTTTAAGACTTGGTAATGTTTTAATCTAAATACAATCCACTAAATTGTAACAAGCCTGTTACTTTAAAAAAAAATTGAAATATTAAGCCAACTTCTTTCATAGACCAGTAGGATTCTTGAACAGATGTTTTGCAATACCGAGTGTTCTGAAAAGAGCTTAAATTTTGTACTGAAAAATCCAATCCTGTGATGGAACTGCCTAAATAAAGGCAGTACTTAGTAATATTATGTATTTATACTTGCAGGTCTCCAGAAGCACTCTTTGTTAGTTGTGAATTTAATAGTTTCAAGTTCTGTGTAAATGCTGCCTAAGCACCCAAAGATATTTTCTGTGCAGAATTAGAAGCAGCTCCTTAGGCCACAGGACAAATTGAGTCAGGAAGGTTCTAGTGTATCTGATGAAGTATGGCCTGAATAAGATGCTTGTAACAAATGTAGGGGACATTTGTAGTCAATGATGACTTTGATTATGTCCTGAAGCTTTGAGTTTGGGTGACAGATTCTGTTACAAGCTACTAGAGTGGTCTCAATCCAAGTGGCAAGGTCTGTGTTTTGGTAGGAGGTGGTGTATTACCTCCAACTGCTTGCCTTGTAACGTGCAGCTTCAGAAACTAGAAATTCATGAAACTCATGTTTCTGTGTCTGTTCCCTCACATATGTACTAGCTAAGGATGAAACAGAGTTGTATTATAGTACTGTTAGTTATTTTGGAAATAATGCTTTTCAAGTGGAAAGCAGATGTCTCAAACTTAATTGGAAACAGAATTCTATCTTAGGTTAAAGACAGGGGCAGTTAAGGGAATTGGCCAACCTGCCCCTGGCAAGGCTGTGTGGGAAAGAGACAGAATCTCTGTCTTTCCTCATACAACAGCAAAGTTTATTTTACTTTTGTCCGAATTAAGTAACAGGGAGAGTTAAACTTCCATATCTTTGACCTCTTAGGAGAGTAAAGTTTGCTAACTTGATTTTTTGATGTTACATTTTAGAGATCTTATTAGCTACTCTTTCAGCCTTTGTGCTGCACTTCATACTTGGAGACAAAGAGAAGGCGGAGCTGATGGGGAAAATGCATTGATGTGACTAGTCACAAATACTACTAGTGTTTTCTTACTGTATTTTTTTACCTGTCACAACAAAGTAAATATATATACTTACAACTGTAAGGTCAAGGATGAAACTTTATGGTTTTGTTTTTTACTATTCCCCAAGTGCACTGCATGGCAAGGTAAGATTTCTAAATACCTGCAGCACATTTTTTTCACCTTACCATCCCAGAAAACTAAAATAGTGCAAAAATACCAACCTTTGCAGTTACAGAAAGTTAGTCAACTAAAATAGTTGTTTATTAGTACAAATGCACAGTTTTGTTTTGTGTCTGTATGTAAATGTTAATGAATACACAGTCCACATTTGTCTTGTTTGAATGTCTCTTTGTGAGAGCTTCTCACTTTGTTAATTCTTCATTTGCTCAAGCAGCTTCTTTTTATCACCACTGGCTTTCTGTCTTTGATGTCATAAAGTTCTGCATTCTGAAATCTCTTTCTCAATGTAACTGACTAGACTGATACGATTTTACTGTTTTCAGAATCTGAAAGTAATCCATACATATTCTGCTTATATTTTTCTCTTGATAATTGAGTCTTTTCAGAGCAGGCTTTTCTGTCCTGCACTGTTACTTCTAGCTGGATCTAGAATAGAAAGTGCTTTTTGGTACTTATTATTTATACTGCTTAGGAGTCTGGATTAGATTGTGGTCCTTGTTCATATTCTGTCTTGTCAAGCTTTATTTTATTAGCTATACCTGATCCAGTTACAGAAGGAGATCTGAAAAGATTTTACTCTGGAGGGTGAAGCACAGTTTAAAGAATTTTTGGTCTGAGAAGTTAAAAGGAAACTTAGAGGTAGGGTAGTTGAGGCGATGGTAATACTTCTGGTGTATAAAACAATGCAGGCAGAATACACAGTTCATGTGCAACTTCTGTTAGATCCTAAGTTTGCAGAACTTACTTTTTAATTCATTTTTCAGATTGTTTCGTTAAGTAATGAATTTCCTCATACTGTATCTACACAGAGTTTATTCAGATGGTAATGAAGCAAACTCTTCCCACGAGTTATTACCAGTCAGGCTCATGTGTTTAGAGTCAAGTGTTTAGAACTCTGTTCTTATCTTTTGCCTTGTCTAGTCACTGTGCCACTGAACAGCTGAGCTGCTGTCAAAACCCATCTACACCTTCCTCAGAAGGGGAAGTGGAGATCCAGGCACTAATCTCTTCTCTCTGATGACAGTGGCAGGACCTGAGGGATCAATCGGCATGAGGCTGAGTCAGGGGAGGTTTAGGTTGGAAAAGGTTCTTCACTCAAAAGGTGGTTGGCACTGAAATAGTCTCCCCAGAGAAGTGGTCACAGTACAAAGGCTTATCTGAGTTCAAGAAGTTTGGACAACACCCTTGGGCACACAGTGTGATTCTTGGGCCTGTCCTGTGCAGGGCCAGGAGTAGGACTTTGATGACCCTAGTGGGTTCCTTCCAACTCAGGCTATTCTATGACTCCATAAAATTCATGGAATACTACTGTTCTGGGGTGTATCTTACCTATCCATCTACTAGAAAGGTAATAGACTATTTAACACTTGGTAAAAATTAAATGAATTTTTGCATTATTTAAAGTGCCTGGTTGTCTAGGCCTTTTTCATATTAGTGAAATCTCTCAAATGAGAATCTCAGCTGACCTCATTAGTACAATTGGGCACTGGGTATCTGGTAGGTGGAAATTTACAACTTGGGAAATTCTAAGAAGTACTTTCCTTCATACATGATTTAGCTTAATGCAATGTAAGAAGGGAAAAATGCAGTAATTTGTTTGTAGCACTGTTAAACTACTGAAGTGTTCAGAAAGAGAAATAGGTATTAGTATGTGTTTAACTCCTTATTGATGGTACTAAGTCGTGCTTAATCTGGATATCCACAGAAAAAAAAAGGCACATACTCCAGTTCCCACAGTAGTTCAGTATTTCTTGTTAGCCTTCTGCACTGGCTTATAACTAGCTGACCTTTTATAGAGGGACTTCACTTGCAGGTTTTTAGAGCACTTATGCAAGAGAAACAGCTTGTGAACTGTCATCTGAAGAGGTCATAGCTTCTCTTATGCTTGTTTGTTTCCTTCTGAAAAGGAAAATTTAGCCACTGTTCTCATCACATTGAGCAGGAGCAGCTTTAGTGCCAACTTGATAGAGCAATAGATCTCTCTTTCTGGGCAATGGTCTTCCATATGCAGCCATTTGGGGCCATATCTCTCCTGTTTCTGAAGGTTCTTCTACAGCTTGGATTTAACCAAAATTATTAATGAGATGAGAATGTGAGATCTGTGTTATCTGTCAGATGTGTACTAAAACATTCAAGAAAGGCAAAATAAATAGGGATGAATAAAGTAAATTGTCAGAAATTCTTAAATGTAGCCATAATTTTCCTCTTGCTCTTATAGAGGTGTATCTTGTCAGTAATGATCATGTGAAAAATTACATCTACACAATGTTATATAACCATGTATAGTCTTCAGAAATTTATGTCCATTCATGCATTTCAGGTTTCAAGACTATAGAAAGCAGCTTTCAGAAAGAGCTTCCAAGCAGAAAACTTATTAATTAAATCTAGCCTCTTCAGCTCCCTAGTAGTTGCTTTCAAATGAACAACAGAAACACTTTCAAAATAATAAATTTAAAAAAAAAAATTGCTCTGTGCCTTTAAAATGCTGTAGTGGTAGGACTTGTGAGTGTCCTTGGGAAATACAATGTGAGCTATTTTCAATAACTAATTGGGCTAAAATTGTGAGCCATTCTGAGTTGTAGGCTGCCTCCCTGCTTCTGGAACCCTGGAAAGGCAAAAGTAGCTGCTGCTTCTGAGCAAGGGTTGGATTGTGTGCTGCTGCTGGGACAGAAAGGGATACATCACCATCACCATTAGCAGCTAGGGACTGGTCTGATTCTCTCTTCAGCAGCAGTATAAATCTGACTTCTCCAGAGCTTTCAAGTCTGTCTGATGTCTTCAGATTGGGAAGGAGTTTTCCTGGTATTTCTGAGAAACTATGGCTTAGTTCTGAATAACACCCTATGGCATTACTTTTTTGTCACAAGAAAAGAGTTCATTTAAACCTGAAATTTTAAATTTCCACTCAAGCTTATCATCCCTTCCATGTCTAGAGTGCCTCAGTCTGCTGAAAACTCAAACACTGAAATCTAGAAGACATTCAAGATCTTGTGAGTGTTAGAAAAACAAATCGGAACCAGACACGGGCCAGATAGTTCCAGATCCTTTCCTGGAGCTACCAGGAAAGGCAGCTTGCTTGGCACTAAGGAACTGTGCAACACTGAAGGAATGGTTTTCCATACCAATCGTACCAATTGAGGAGGAAATGGAAATGAGTACAAGGGAATTATATATTTAGCATTGGTAAGATAGAGGTACTTTCTATTAGAGAACTCAAATACAAACCAGAAATCAAAACTGTGGTTTCTCTGCAAATAAGAAAAAAAGTCTGATCATTGAGTAATTAAGATGTTTCACAGCAGTACATCAGAACTGAAGATCTGAAACTAACAGTAAAAATAAATGGGGAAAATATGGTAAATTACTTGTCTACCTCAAATGGAATCTAGTTTTTCCGATTTTACATTTGCTTTCGTATTTTGTCTTGTTAACAAAAAATTCAGTAGATCTTCAACATGGTTTTGCAGGGTGGTAGACAAATAAAACTATTTTTCTTTACTGATATTTTAGTGTCTCTGTCTGATTAACAGGAGTCATTCAGAAGTAACTTAAGTTTTGCCAAATCCTGTACATTCTGATGTTGCAGGTGTCTGTTGCTTCTTGACAGAGGAAACAAATTTTACTGTAAATTAGCTTTAAGTATTTTTCACAGAAGTGTGAAAACTAGAAAAATGAGATGTGGTTACCTTGATTGCTGGAGTCTAAGTTTGGAGTAAAAAAACCCAGCAACTGGCATTGCACTGAGTGTCATAGAAACAAAACCAAAAAAACCAAAAACCAAAAAAACCCAAACAAACAAACAAAAAAGACACACAAAAAAACCCAAAGCAAAAACAAAACAAAAAAAGCACCCAAAAAACCCCTACACCACTGTGGATCTTTCCCAATTAGTTGTTCAAATAGTGCTTGGAATAGTGAAGAGGTTTCCTAGTGCCTTAACTAGAAACACCTTGCACAAGACAGGAATGCTGTGCATGTGATTTCATGCTGATTTTCATGATATTTAATCTTCTCTGCCTAGGCCAAAATAAACACAGATATTTGGCCGAGCAGAATTCTTCAATGCCCCAGCAGTAGCAATTTACACCTATGCTGAACTTGCCTTACTCAACTGCACCCAGGACTACAAAGTGCAAATAGAAAACGTGATCACTCCTGCTTGTGGTACAGGAGGTTGTAGAGCTCTGCTCTGCTAAATGTGTGGATTTACCAGAGAGATTACACTGGCTAGACACAGAAATAAAAGATTTAAAAGCTCTTTTTAACTCTTAGGGCAAATTAATATTCCCTAATGGAGTGTCTAGGGGCAACATCTTACTGTTGATTAAAGCAGTAAGGTCCTTCATTTGTTTATAGTTAAATGGTTGTTAGACTAGTATTTTATACTTAATTACCAAGTCACTGCTCTAGTATTTTATACTTAATTACCAAGTCACTGCTGTTTTGCAGTAGTTTATTGTTCTGCAGAGAGGTGTGTGTGTGTATATATATATGTATATATATATATGTGTGTGTGTGTATATATATATATATATATATATATATTCACCACAACTCTGAAATGTCTAGGATGATTGTTTAGGATTTTTTTTCAAGTTGATCAGATTTCTCATGGAAAGAATGTTGTCTGTTTTTGGATTACAGATTAAGTTCTAGATTGTATCTTAACAAGTCTTGACCAAAATGACTCCTAAAGAGGGAAATAATCCCAAAATATGTCAAAAAGTGCATACTTTGAAATGAACACTAGGAAGCCAGAATTGAATTCTGAAATTCTCACAGTGGCAATCTAAAAAGAATAGTTTTAATGTACATCATAATTTTAGATTTTATGTTACATTTCAGCTTGAATGAATTACGTAATTTCAGTATTGGGGCAGCTAAATAGGGGATAATAGAGATACCCTCAGGTAATCGATTTGCTGCTTTTCTAATACACTTTTGTAGTCAGAGGAAAAGATGTTAGCATCAAAACTCCTATGGAACCAAGTTTCAATTCCAATTTTCTCTACTGAAAAAGTGCAGGACTGTCCTAATGGGTTTTATATGTAGTGCTGGAGTGGAGGAATTCCAGGTTGAAACACCTTGTGTGTGATGGCTGTAAGTCTGCAGTCACTTTTGATACATGACTGTGAAGTGGGCAGTGGAAAAATGGTTGGTAGTGCCTAGGTTTGTGCTCTGTGACCTGTTGTAAACACTAATTTGAAACACTTTTCATCTGTACAGGACTGCTACTTCATAACAATCTACAGACATCCTGGAATGTTGTTTTTCTGGTTTCCTTTATGAATCCAAGAAGATTCTGCACCAGCAAAAGTCTTCAATGTTGTCGGACATCCTTTCAGTTCAATCTCTAAGGTGTAGATCTGCAATTTCAATGGTGTTGGCAAGGTCTAATGCCTAGGATGTTCCTTCTGGAGCCATCTCTGACCTGATGTGTTTACAATACAGGGAAAATTGCACTTTCACTTCTCCCTACACACTTGGCAATCCTTCCCCATATGCTTTAACAGTAGTATTAGAAAAACAGCTCAATTACGTGGCACCCTGATGTGACTGCATGCTGCTTTCTCACATGGTTGGAAAGCCAGAGAAACTAATGAGTGGAGAAGAATGATGGAAGACAAGGAAAGAGGAAAACCTGTGTATATAATTAAAAGAAATTGAGAGGGTAAACCCAAAACACACAGAAGGAAATAGAAAAAGGAGATGAGTAAAGTTCCCAGAAAAAAATGCATTGCTAGTGTTTGCTTCATAGTTTAGTGCCAGTAAAGTAACTTGATGTCTTCATTTCCAATGTGTTGATGTTACCCTTTTGGCTACTGACTACTTGCTAATGGTGATAGTTGTGCTTTAAAAGGACTTGAGACCACTGAAATTGTTTTTGTTCCCTGATGGCACTTGAGGGAGAAGTGGGGGGGAGTATTTTCAAGTAGATTTCATCCATCACAGCACCAGCATCTAATAGAGAAATATTCTGCACTTAGAAAGGAATTAATGTGCCAATGTACTGCTTTCTTTATATATTTTTACATAATTTAATTTCGTTTATGCACTTACACAGTAGGGAGAGATTCTTAAGTGGACCAGGCGTAGCAAATGTATTTGTGCCTGCTAGGCACATGGACTTCAAGCAGTTTCCACACTAGTCAAGGGTGTTTTAGAAGATGCTGAACAGGTTTCTGGCCTACTAAGGGGAAGTACAATGAAAGTGGTGCACAAAGTCCCAGACATGGTTCATAAGCATGACCTTTGGGATGGATACATGTTTTTCTGGAGAGACAGGGAAGATGAGGGTGGAGGGTTTCCCCCTCTGTAAAAAGAGCAGCTGGAGTGGATAGAGCTCTTGGACTGACAATCAGACTGGCTGTGAATCTAAGGATCAAAGGAGTGACTACAGAGGGTGACAGTGGTGGATTACAGACCAGCTACTCTTGATGAAAGTTGGTTAAAATAGCAACTCTGTGATATCTGTGGATCACAGATCCTGATTCTTGGAGAGGAGTGAAGCTTCCTGCCAGTTGGATGAGTAATGTGGTGGGATGCAATCCAGCAAATTTCAGGAAGCTTTCTTGGTAGATATCTTGAATGGTCCAAGCAGGGGTGTTGCATTAATGGATGTCCACTAACAATGAAAAATTGTCTAGGGACGTTAGAATGGCAACTCTGGCTATAGTCATGATCATACAATGGAGCTCAAGATCCTGAAGGGGGTGAGGATATCGAGTCTGGACTTCAGAGAGCAAACTTTGGCTTATTTGAGGAACTGGTAAATGGGAGGCAGCTTTGAAAAGTGAAGGGAACCTAGGAAAGCAGGCAGATTTTTAATGGAGCCTTTTCCTGATGCAAGAATGACCCATCCAAGTAAGAAACCATTTTGATGAATTGGGATACTAGCTATACTAAGTGGGGAACACCTGACTGAACTTCATGGCAAAAATATCATGGTGGAAGCCTGGCTGGGGTGTAGGGAAGGGGGTACATTAACATCAAAGTGTGTAAGGATGGGTGTAGACATACACAGGGGCTTGTGAAATCTCATGTTGCTCTCAAAAGGTTCTGTTAACAGTAAGGGGCTGGACAAGAAACACAAAGAGCACAGAGGCTCTGTGTACTCAGAGCTGCCTTTGCCTCAATGACCTGAACCATGTGCTTGGAGGCAAGATTGGAGCAAGTGAAGAGCTTCCAGCAATGGGTGAGGATAAAGAGAGGGATTTTCTGAGAAATTGACCTGGACAAATCTGACTGGGATGGGTTCTGGGCTGTGTCTGAGGGTGCTGGGAAGATCTGACTGATACCTGGAGAGCAGCTGCTCTCCCTGTCATCAAGCCTTACCAAATGGTTGCCACCTTTGATAAAACCTAGGCATTTGCAGGCATGGAGAATGGTAGTTGATGCCATGGCAACTTTAGTAAGGTGCTAAGCACTGATTCCTGTGCTATTTTTGTACGTGCTTAGGACTCTGTAGTCTGAACGGGTGGATAACTAGGTAGGTAAAAAGCTCACTGTGTAGCTGGGGTCAGACAATTGTAGTTTAAAGGGTTGCACTTTGCCTGGAGAACAGAAGCAAGTGGAATCCTCTTGTATCTTAACGTTTTTCAAGGACCTGGAGATGACAGGATCCACTATTGCCCTGTTTGCACATGGCTGCATACTGAGGTGCCATCAAGCAGCTTCAGGGCTGGGCTGCTATCCAAAAGGAGCTGGGCAGGCTCAAGAACAACCCAGCATGAACTTTTTGAAATTCATCAAGGACAAACATTCAGCCTCTGGCTAGGGAGGGCACCTTGCAGAGATATAGACTTGGGACTGTCTGTCTGGGTAGCAGCCCTGTTGCAAAGGCTATTAGGGGCATGCTAGTAGGCAGCATGATCACAGCCAACAAAGATAACAACAGCATGCCAATAGCTTGGAAAAACGATGATCCACAGCTACTTGGCACTCACTAGGCCTCTTGTAGACCACATACTGTGTCCAGATATGTCATTCCCCTCAGAATCCAGTGCCAAGAAAGTTGTTGACAAGCTGGGATGAACTTAGTGGAGGGCCAACAAAGCTGAGGACGAAGTATGTGTCCTGCATGGAGAGGCTGAGGGAGCTGAACTCAGTTGACCTGGCTGGAAGGGCAACAACGGGTTGGACAACAACAGGCCATGTGGTCCAAACTCCCTGCTCCCAAGCAGGGTCATCCTAGAGCACATGACACATGATTTGGTCCAGATGGTTTCTGAATATCTCCACAACCTGTCTCACCAATCTATTCCAGTGCCTGGTCACACACACAGCAAAGAAGTTCTTCCTCATATTGAGGTGGAATTTCCTGTGCATCAGTTTCTGCCCCTTGCCTTTTGTCCTAGTGGTTGGCACCACGAAGAAGAGCCTGGCTCCATCCTCTTCACACCACCCTTTAGAGATTTTATCCACATTAATGAGCTTTCCTCTCGGTTGAACTTCTTGAGGCTGAACAGGCCCAGCTCCTTTAGCCTTTTGTTGTAAGGAAGGTTCCCCAGACTCTTGGCCAAACCAGACTTTGTAGCTCTCTGCCAAACCTGTTCTGGAAGCTCCATGTCTGTCTTGTAGTGAGGAGCTCAGAACTGGACACAGCACTCCAGATGTGGCCTCCCCAGGGCTGAGCAGATGGGCAGGAACATCACCTCCCTTGACCTGGCAATGCTCTTCCTGATGTGTCCCAGGATTCCCTTGGCCTTGCTTGCTCCACAGGCACACACTGCTGGCTCATCCACAGCTTGTTGTCCTGCAGAAACCCCAGCTCCTCCTCTGCAGAGCTGCTTTCCAGTAGACTGGCTCCCAGCCTGTACTGGTGCATGGGGTTACTCCTCCCCAAATGCAGGACCCTGCATTTGCCACTGTTGAATTTGTGATGGTTCTTCTCTGCCCAACTCCCCAACCTATCGAGGGTCCCTCTGAAAGGCCACGCGAGGCTCCGGAGCATCAGCCATTCCTCCCAGTTTGTACCATCAGCGATGACGGGGGGAGCACAGGGGAGCTGGGCCTAGGCTGAGGCGGGCAGTGCGAGAGGGACATTCCGCCCTGGCCGGCGGGCGGAGCAATCCGCCTTTGGGCTGTGCCGCTGGAGCGGGCGGGAAGCGCAGCCGGCTGCCCCATCCCTGCGCGGCTCGGGCTGGGCGCGGGGCTCTCGCCGCCGCTCGGAGGAAGAGGAAGTGGCCGCGGC
>VWZN01019247.1:251582-267273 GCA_013396955.1 Regulus satrapa | reverse complement strand
GGGCTCCGCCGGGCTGCCCGCGGCCGGGGCGGACCGCAGGCGGCATCGCCGGCAGTCGCTTCCAGCCAGTGGGATAGTATTCCACGTCCAGCCCCGCCGCGGTGAGGCAGAGCCGGGAGAGGAGAGAGCTCTGAGGGGAGCGGGGTGGGCGCCCGCCCAGCCCGGCGCCGCTCCTCACATGCCGGGCACCTGGAGGCGGCGGTGCCGTGCCATGCCATCGTGTGGCTGGCTGGGGTCTGGGATTTTACAGTCGCTGTTTTCCAATTTTATTGCCTTTTCAAGTTCTTGATGTTGTTTCAGCACGGTTTTCTTAAAAGAGGCAGGGTGACCATGGTTCAGCATTTGTACGTCTGAGCGTGAAATACATCTCTCTTCTCTCTGGTTTGCCTGAATTGTCACAGCAGCCTCTGTGTATTTCTGGAAAAGGGGAATTTAGTTGGACGGACTTTGCGGTTCTTCTTTGATACTTTCGGCTTAGCCAAGTAATTAATGGGAGACGTTTGTTCTCCGCTGCGCCTGAGCGTGCTTCCCTCCGGAGTGCTCCCAGCTCGGTCCAGAGACCGGGGCTGAACCGGAGGCTGCCGAGTGGCAGGACGGGGAGCACTGCTGGAGTCTTGGTAGGGGCGGGTGTTGTGCTGAAGAGAATGCTGTATTAAAAATAGTAAACGTACAGCTATACCTGAAAGAATGTTCATTAATGTTTTCGGCCAAAGTTTGGAAGCTGTGGTCTGATTGTGTACTGCTTCGATTTTTATTCCCTAAAAAAAAAAAAAAAAAATTATTTATTTTATAGGAGAATAACCTTATCAAGATTCCGCTGGCGTCTAGCTTACAAGGGGAGATCTTTTTATACATCTACTTTTATTTTTAATGAATACAGTCCATTTCAGGTGCTGGTATTGAATAACAAATTAGTGGCAATAACCCTATTTTTCAAAATGCTAGTGGTCACATACATGTATTTAATTTCTGTTTTTTCTAGGGAAAAACAAGAGTCTCAGAATGAAGGGTTATTTTAGGAATCTAGCTTAACCTCAAGTAAGTTACATTAGACAAGGGGCTTTCCACCTCTTGAATGTTGGCATTCCCCGGTCTGAGAATGAAGCATGAAATGAGTATATACAGCTGTGATTAAATACCTAGGGGAGTTCTGAGCTGTGGTCCTGGGAAACACAAATACCATATTGGGTATAATGAACTGGCCTTAGACTCGGTGGTGGAAAAGCTGGGGTCACAGACTTGCGAAGAATGAAAATCAAAGTTGATGAAGTCTTTATTTTAAGTAAGTAAAAAATAGTCACATAACTATAATTCCATCTCTAACTTCATGTGAGATCCCGCAGCTTCAGACCTGGCACTTGTGATCTACTTTACTTTTTGCCTTCATCAGGTGGCTGGGGTTTAATTCCAAGGCAAACTAGCAAAATGCAGCAAACGTAGGACTGTCAAGTCTGTAGTTTTGTGTTTTATCATGGTTTTATTCACTATCATTAAGCAGCTGTGCATATATTGCAGTATGTATCTGTTTCTCATGCCTGTTTTCTGTGGGCTCAGAGTGATGTGGGATTTACTTTAGGAGAAAGTTGGATATCTAACGTTCCTGCGCATGCTTTTGTCAGGTTAATTCCATCTTTATTTTCTAAACTGCTGTGATTTCTCTTTATGCTCTTGATATTAGTTCTCTAAGTCTTTCTTAGCATCCTGGTAGTCTCCTGTTGTCACATGGAGGCAACTTGCTTGAATGTTTGCACGTGGTATTTTGGCATAAATTTCATCTGTGCATTTTTCAGTGACATTAACACTTTGTTATCTTGACCATAAATACACCGCCTGAAAGTATTTTGCAGAAAGATGCGGCATTATTTGAGTCTTTCGCTTTACTGAAAGGCAGCACCAAGTATGAAATATTTTGGATGAGTGTTACGTGGGTGCTGTGAGGAGCAAGGGTGTCCCACCTCCCTGCTGCTCCTCACATTGCTCCTCACGGCCAGCGCAACGCTTGCCTGAAAACCCCACCAGTTCTCCCTCCCTCCCTGCTGCTGTTTGCTCCTCTTCCTCCCACCCTCTTGCTCAGGTACCCTCACACACACCCACACGGGTTTTTTAGCGTGCCTGGTGGCAGGGAGCCCACAGAGGAGGTGGCTCGGTGACTTGACGGCACAGAGCGAAGTAAGCGCGTTATGTGTGCAGCAGGGTGGAGCCCAGATCGGTGATGCGAACACTGCAATGAGAGAGTTAGCACCTAATAAGAGCTTGTTGAAACCACCTTATCGTGCTGGCTGTTACTTGACATGCTGCATGCTAGCGCTGTGCTTGCTTCGTGACTTGTGTTTACAAGACCTGTCAGGGTAGTCTGTTCTAACTTTACTGAATCCATATCATAGTTATCCTTGCATTGCTTTGCTTTCTTCCTTAAGCTTAGAAACTCTGGAAGCTAGATAAGCAATTGTCTTAATTGGCCAAATTATGTATTTCTTTGGGTTTTTTTTCTTTTTGTGTAGTCAGTACATTTCCTTGTCTCCCAGGGAGACAGTACCAAACCCGATGACGGTTGTTAATTCTCGCAATTGGGGCTGCAATTCATCATGACAGGTCTTCCAGAGTTCTTAGTATCAATCCAGATTAGTTCTGATTTGTGTTCTGCTTCTGTTGAGTTGTGGTATCTTTGGCTTCTCCAGCTTGCCTTGGCTTCTGGCACATTTCATTTTATGCTGGTGTTTCTTGATCCGAGACTGTTCCTCTGCTGAACTTCGTTCCTGTCCCTTAAGGTCTCTGCTTATTCTATGTTTCCTTCTTTATTAGGTAATTCATCTCACTGTGTCTGGAAACCTTCTTATGAATTCTCTTGTCACTTCCTTGGGTTCCAAGTTCTGCAGATACTCATATTGTAGTTTAAACATGTTCCAGACCTCCCCTGTGCTTACATCCTCCCATTGCTCATTCCTCTTCATCCCACTAATGAATTCCTTAGTTTTTGAGATTTGCTTTTTGAAATTGAAAACCTTAATGGCAGATTTACTTGGGTTGCTCTGCAGTTTAATTTAAATCAAATCAATCATAAAGGATAAATCTGGGATTATTCTTTCACCAACCTTCCTATAAGCTGAGATTTAGTTATCAGCCTCAAGTCTAAGATCCTGACAGTACTGGTCAAATTCATAAGAATAAGGTGAAAAAAAAAATTGGTCAGCTGTAACATCTGACAGTAGATGGGACTGACTGATGATAATCGTTCCTTGTATCTGTAAGTTTTTCCAAATGTTTCAAAGTGTTTGATAAGCATTAGTAACTTAAGCACCGATCCCTCCACACAAATAAAAATTACTGCAGTATTTATTGAAAATGTGCTTACATACCTTCCTGGATGGTAACACAATTAAAAAAAAAGACCACGTGAGTCTCTCTTAACGAGGAATTTCCCTCTTAGATGGTGTAATCTCACAAAAAAACCTGTGCAGTGGTAAGCCAGGGTGGAAAAAATGAGGAGTCAGGAGCATGGCTCTTTTCTGGGAACTGACAAAGGATCATCCTGGCATCCTAGTCTGCTTCCTTTGTTTACCTGTACACCCAGTTTGCCAGGTCTGGTGTCTTTAATTCTCTGCTTTGGTTATGCTGTTTCTTTGCTTTGTTATTCCTCCTCTGCTTCGCTGCTTTATCTGTGCTGGGAGAGGGCCTCGACTGTAATTTGCAAGCACTCTGAGGGTTTGTTTAGAGCTGAGTGAGGGACTAAGCGCTCTGGTGTTTTGTAGACTGGGAAAGATGCAAGAATTAAGTGACCACATGCCAGCAAGTGAACTGAGCATGAAGTGCTTATTATTTTGAAAATGGAAAGGTCAGGATTGCAGGAGTGAGGGTTTAAGAAAATAAGCATGTCTCATTACTGCACAACAAATGTGAAGTCCTGCAATTATTTGTAAATGCCTTCCAGCATCCCCGCGAGGTACTGAGGTACCTCAGCATTACCCATGGAAGGAAGAATGAAGATGAAGGGTTTTAACCAAAATCAAGAGAGAAAACCTATTAATACATTGCAGTTATCTTGTTTTCCAGCTGCTGCATTCATCAGTAAGGATATTATATTCTATGGTTTGTGAAAAGAATGTTAGCAGTAACCTAGGATATGTATTTTAAAAAACAAATTAATTCACGATAAAGCTTGCAAAATACGTTCACTAGTCCTGGCCCATAAATGCTTTAAGTATGTTAATGCAAGCAAGCTTGTTCTCACTAATTTTGCTTAAAAACAAGCTGGCAGGCATTAATTTTCCATACAGCACGTTTTCCTTGGATGCCATTTTAAGTACAAAAATTACCTTGTTCCTATTTCAGCTGGTAGTGTATTTAACTTACACATTTGCTAGAATATTCAGTCTAATGCTATATACTTAGCAGTTGACTCTAAGATTATAAGTATTTAAAAGAATTGTTTTGGAATTATTCTCAAATCATCCCTTTAAGTAGTAATTGACATTATGCATTGATTAGTTGAAATAAACTATTTAGCCAATATGTACTTAGTTGATAAGCATCCCTTAAATTACTTATTCTGGTAATCTATTCAGGTTCCATTAGCCATGTGGTTCTGTTACATTTCAGTGTAATTTTCATTATTATTCCTGGGAGATAGATTGCTACAGGGATTCGTAAAAGGGTGGATCAATAAATCAGAAAATTAGCCTCATTTGTTCCCCAATATACCCCCAAAAGAAAATCAGAGAGAAGGCAGGCATTTTTTTTTGTTTTGTTTTTTCCTTCTTTTGTTTGTGCTCTTTTCCTTCTGAAAAGGAATTCTGGGGCCTGAGTCACTGCTGACAACAAAAGAAGTTGTTAGCCACATGGTATTATTTTATCCTTTTTCTTTGCTAATTCTGAACTTGTTGTATTTAGTCTATTTTGAACACACACTAGCAATGTGAGAAAGCAAATTCAAGCTGCAAGAGAGTATTTTAGCAAAGCTGGGGTTCAGAGATCATCAGTTGAGAACTTGACACATCTCTAAAAGAGCTGTAAAAATTCCTGTGATACATTCAAGATACATCCATTTTTGTGGATCACAGAGGTGATTAAATTGGAGATACTGATGGCTTGTTTTTCTTTTGTTTTTTTTTTTCCTTCTCTTGCTGACTACAATTTATTGTAATTTTTTGGCCTTTTTTATTTTTTTGTGACAAAGGATGTTACTGGTTTCAATAAAACTTACATTGAGAAGGAGCGTTCAGGGGCAGGTCAGTTGATGTGCAGGGATGGGTTTCTGTCCTGTAGCTCCAGGTGCCTCCCAGAGCTCCTCTGCTGCTAAAATACACAACAGACAGTACTGGGGAGGAGGAAGTGGCAGCAAGAAGTTTATTCTGCAGCTTGTGAGTTGGTTGTTTGTTTGGGATGTACAAATCCTGGGTTAAATTCTGCATTCAGTTTGCAGAAGCAAGCTGCTCCTCTCCTACGTAGTGAAGGCCTTTGCTGTCTTTGAGAAACGAAGGAATTAATTGACTAGGCTTTGCTGTTGTTCTGCAGCTCAGCACACCTATTCTTGATGCTTTATGGAATTAAAGTGAAGATGCAGACTAAAAAAAACCCCGAATCTGTTATGAGATTTGGGTTTCAGTTCTTGTTTTTTCATCATGTGGCTGAACATATGAACAGTTTGAGATCAACAAGATCATAGAGCATGTGTAAGATTAATTTGCAATCTAAGTAGAGTTTGTGGACAGAATGAGTTCTTTTGGCATGTGTAATTGTAAAAGCCCATAGCTAAATTATAATTTTAGGGGTTAATATTTTTCATTAAATGTTACTTTTTCAAGTTTTTTTTTCCTAAGTGTAGAACTTCTGAGTTGATAATTAATTTCTGCATTAATGAAAGTGTTTGTCTTAGAATCTACCGCAGAGTAAAAATAATTGGAAAATTTGGCAGTGTCTTTGAAGGATTTTCAATTTACTAACAAGTTAGTGATCCTATTTTGGTTTAATATGAATACAACTGAAATTCACGTGCAGGTATAGAAAGCTAGGCTAAATTAACCTTAAGCTTGTCTTACAGCAAAGCAATACACACCTTCTGAAAATGTGCACTGAAGTGGGTTTAGATTACTTTGAATGCATCAGTGATGAGCATTTCCCTACAGCACTCTTCGATAACTGCAGTGTAGAAAATTAAGGAAGTGAACAGTGTCCTGTTGACAAGAAGATTTGTAAGTGAAAAGCAAGGGGAGGTACTTTCAGGTGATGGTGGGAAGACTGAACAGCCCTAACTTTGCTGAAAATGAAAGGAAGAAGCTAATAATTGATGTTAAAAAGCCTTTGAAAGGTTACAATGCGAGCTGTCCCTAAAGGACGTTTGTGGGATAACTTTGAGCAGAATTTGGTGATTGAGTGATGACTTGTCACACACATCATCATCATCAGTATATTTGGGAAAACTTTTAAGAATTCCTACCTCTGTGGAATTGTTTTCATACTTAGATTCCTCTGTTAAAGCAGGAACTTTATTTTTTAAAGATTTGTTTTCTACTGCATTAGCACTTCTAATTACAGTGGAAAAGATTGTGGTGTTGTGAAACTTTGTTTTTGTCCCCGATCCCTCATTTTTTTTGAAGTGAAAGCATCTTTTTTTTGATCATCCTTTTCCATATGCGTGCTTTAAGTAACATCACTGCCCATACTTAGCGAAACATGAGGAGGCCTTTATCCTCAAGGATACTGTTTGAAGTTTTAGCTAAACAGCGCAAAGGTGAAAAAAATCAGTCTTCTAGGAAGCAGTCACTCAGGGAATTAATAACAAGAAGAAATTTTTAGTCAATTCCCAAGTGGGCCGGTAGCTCATGCTGAATGACTTGTGGGTTGTCTCTGTTCGTAGAGGTCGTTGCTCACATGGGTAGGGAGGGTGGCGGAGTTGTTCTCCAGGGGACTGATAAAATGTTTGCTAGAGAGGCACAGGAGGGTGTCTGTGGCTGCTGCTGGAAGCGCAGGCTTTTATTCTTTAGCACTTTCACCCCAGTTTGGGGAAGAATGCAGAATGCTCCGCGATGTGAAATGCAGAATCCCCAAGGCCTCCTTCTGCAGCCATCACTGTCTGAGAGTCCTGTGGATTTCAGACTATTTGTACAGCTAAAGGTTGCAGGCACTGCAATGGAATGACCTCTGAAATGGAATTTTTTTCCTTACGAAATGCTGTGTACTTATGATGTGTAAGAATTACCGGGCCATCGCTGAAAGTGGAAATTTGGTACACTTGCAAACGCTGCTATTTTAATTCATGATGCTAGATGTGTTCCATTATAGCTCATGAAAAATACCTAGTGTCTTGTTAGGCACATTAATATGCAACACATGTTTATGTATTAAAATAAATAACATTTTGGACTGAAGCAAATAATATTGCAGAGGCATAAGAAGAAACTTGTATATTTGAAAAAAAAATCCTTTAATGGTAATAGTTGTCATTACAAAAAAAAAAAAAGGAGTGTAACAGCACTCTGGGGGCATAAAAAGATCATGAGGATTTTTAACCTAAAATTCCAAATTAAAAAAAAAAAATTGAGTCTGCAAACCTTGCTGTTGATATTGTTAAGTAGTTACTGAAATTTTGAGAAGTTGTTAGAGTGGTTTTTATCTTTCTTTCAAAATAATCAGGGGAGGTTGTTTTCTGCCAGATGAATCCACCAAATATTGAAACTTCAGGAATACAAATAATGTATCATCCTTTTTTCTCAATGCTAGAGGTCTTATTAGCAAATGTTTTTTCTGCTTCCAGGTTCTGTGTGATCAAATATTTCCTATGTTACTTTTTTCAAGTTGGATGTTGTGTTGAGTCCTGTTTGGATCTCTTTATTAGGGACTTGGCAGAGAGATGTAGGTGTGCATTTATGGACTTTGCACAGGGTAAGAAGGTGGGTGGTATTGTTTGGCTCAGAAAGACTTCCAGCTCCTTCTTCCAAGGGTGGTGGAGAATGGGGTGAGGCTGTTACTGAGGAGTGGAAGCACGAAGGAATAGAGCAAAGTTATGAAGGATGAGTTGGAAACTTCTCAGTTAGTTTTGTTGGATAAAAATAAGGAGAAACAGATTCTTTGTCCTCTAGGAAATTGACAGTAAACTGTGAATGTGATGATTCAGCTGTGAATGATGATTTTAGGTGCAGTAGGTGTATTCTCTGCAGTAGAGACAGGAAAGCATTTTCATAAGCCCTGTTAAGATCTCGTTTTGAGCATATGGCCACCTGTGTTCATGTAGAGAAATGAGAACAGTGATGCAAATGAGAGTGAGTGGGGTGATGAACGGAGCAGAGAACCTGCCTAGGAAATGGAAGAAAAGGACTTTAATGCATTTATCATCGAAAAATACAGCAAGTGATTTGGTAACTATTAATAAGAATGAATTTGCAGGGAAGGATGAGGGAGGGACAAAATTTATAAGAGTTAATGCAAAGAATAAATAAGAATGTAGATAATTTTCTGCAAGTAGTTTCCAAATACATTGGGGCTGTATATTTGACTAACTTCCTAATCTCTTGGGGGATGAAGCTGAGGCATAAGCTTATGAGAAGCTCTTTGGAGACTGAACCTGAACAAGGTTTTCGTTCTCCACTTTAGGTTTATAACCTGCCGAGGTAAAGGCAACCCTGATCTGCGCCTGAACTTTCTCAGGTGCTCACTGCTGTGTGTCAGAGCTTGCAGGGGGGCCGTGGCGCTGAGCTGCTTGGTGCTCCACGCAGTGTGTTTACACTGAAATGGATCCCATGCCTTCACGTGTCTGGGGCGGCCTGTGGGAGCCCCTCTTTGTTACTGAGTGTTTATTCTGCATTTCCCTCCCTGTCCTCCCAGCACGAGTTTCTCCCTGTAGGTGGAGGCAGGATGTTGGGTGGTTCCAAATTAAAAACCTCAGGTGCCTACCTGGCGTGTCTTCATACTTGTGGTTTTTGTACTTGCTGCTGGTTGAAATAATTTGCCTGAGCCCCACCACTGTTGTTGAGAGGAATTAGAGGGTTTGGATCATCTGGATATTTTCACCAAGTAATTCTTCCATTCTTTCGTACTCAGATGAGCTATAATGTGCAGGATATTGAGAAACCTTTAATGTGCAGCAGGAATGGTTGTCAGAGGTAATCCTTTAAAAATGTTGTGTGCTGGCAGCTTATTAAAGAGAACTAGATTTATTTAATATAGTTCTGAGGCCAGGTGCCTCTTCTGTTTTGAAAACAGATTTTTAAAGTGCCATTATTTCCTAAAACAATTAGGTGGGAGGAAGTGAGGTTGTTTTGTAAATGCAGGTAGTTCTCTGCAAAGAGGACTTGCTTATTCCATTGAATTACAAGGCTAGATATTAATTTGAGTATTGAAGAGATCTGTGTAAAAGTTGGTACTAAGTGCTCTTAGTAATTCCATATATGGAAATTGTTACTATTTTGACAACCTTAATGTTAGCGAGTTATTTTGCATTTTCAGCTAATTTTTATAATGGAATATGTGATTTCCAGAGTGTACCTTTGAATATATTTGAAAGATGCATAATGCATACATTACACCGTCCATTTTCTAATAAAATAATAGTATGCTTGAGGGTAGTATATACTTCAATTACTATCTAAGCATTTATTTTATTACATTATTTTATGTAGTTTGTAGGCAGCTTGTGTTTAAAAATTAAAAATCCCGCTAATGTACTAGTGTGGGGCATGAATGCAGGCAGAAAAAATTCTAAGTTAATCATTCCGTTTTCCCTACCTCTTTGTATCAGGAGCTGCTGAAATGGGTTGTGGATTAAACAAATTAGAGAAGCATGATGAAAAACGACCTGGTAATATCTATTCAACTTTGAAGAGGCCCCAGGTAGAAACCAAGATAGATGTTTGCTATGAATATCGATTCTTGGACTTCACGACACTAAATGATAGTAAGTATATAATTTTTTTCTTTAGATTTTTTTTTTTATTGAAGTAATTGTGTTAATTGGTCCATGATAATAAGTATATAATTTTTTTTAGATTTTTTTCTATTGAAGTGTGTTAATTGGTCCATAATGTTTTTTGAATAGTAGTTAAGTTCTTAAAACGTCTTCAATTTCTTTAAGTAAATGCCTTCT
The DNA here is from genome assembly GCA_013396955.1 of Regulus satrapa. Classification (NCBI taxonomy): domain Eukaryota; kingdom Metazoa; phylum Chordata; class Aves; order Passeriformes; family Regulidae; genus Regulus; species Regulus satrapa. The sequence goes on along the minus strand of VWZN01019247.1, from coordinate 257,198 downwards.
CTTCAGTCATAATGCTACAATGCAGAGATTTTAGTGAGAATTTTGTGTTAATTTTTAGCTTTACAGCTAGTTGCAGGTTATCAGGTTTTAGGTTCTTTTACCCTTCACCTTTTACTTTTTGTTTTCTTGGTGGCTTTTTTTGGTTTTTTTTAGTCTGATGTCAACATTTGTTTCCTTAATCTGCATTTTATCCAATTTTCATATAAAATATGAAAAGCACATAAAGCAGTTCGGGTCTGCAATGTTACTTATTTTTGTTGCTCTCCTTGTGCTCTCTGGGCTCTGTAACAGGTATTTTGAGAGGCTGAAGTTAGTGTCTTCAGCTGTGATAACTTGCCATAAATAACTCTTACGTGGTTATAGATACTCGCAGGTGCACCCATGTAGGTGGAAACAGGATAGTGGGAGACACTAAAGACCTGAAGTATCAGATGGGTGAAGATCCGGTCTCATGCAATTTTTGCCTTGTTTTCTTTCCTTCAGTCTGGAATAGTCTTGTTTGAATTCCTGTGACAATCCACAGATACTCCATTTCTTCCCTTGCTGATTGATGTCAGGCATCTCTGCCAGTGTTGCTCACACCATTGCCTGTGCCCTCTTTCACTTCAGAATTAGCCCGCTCTACAAGCAATTACTCCTCACACCATTTGGAAATCTGAAGCTTGAGCAGAAGGCTGGGACCTGCTTCTTGCTAGATATATAAAACAAGGCAGTACCAGAATCTGCTAGAGCTGGCTGGCGGGATGCCAGGTCGAGCCTCTGTGCTCTTGTGCCTTCTCTTGTTTTGCGAGTCAGGTCAGAGGAGAGGCTGCTGTGCTGCTCAGTGAGATGCCTCGTGCAGCTCAGCGAGTCAGCCCACGGTAGTGGGAGTTCCTGGGGGTCTTAAAACCTGCTGCAAGTAAGCTTGAGATTGGGCAAGGTGGAGGTTTAGAGGAGGTGATCGAACAGGACTGTGCTCTTGTCGGCAGTTGCGAGAGCTGAGAAGTTTTGTCTTTGCAGACTTTGAGTGCCTGTCTTCTGTATTTGTGTTCTCTTAGGTTTTTTGATACACTAATTGGGATGCACTGCTGTTATTGAGAGCACCAAGCAAATGGTAGAGGAATTTTTTCATGTTTATGTATTGCAGTTGTTTCGACATTTATGTGTTTTTATTTCAAAGTGAGCTGTTTATGTCCTTTGATAGTTTGACAGCTTTTACTGAGATGTATTGCAAGTTGTGTCATTACCAAAAATGAATTAATATTGAGGACACACTTCTCTGGGCTTTTCTGGAATGTTCATCACTGTTCTGTCTAAGTGTCTCTCAAACTTTAGCATGTGCATTCTCCTGTTCTCTCCCAAAGTCTCATCTTTGGCACTCTGTGGCAGAAGAATCAGTACTTGTGGTAGCAGTGCGGCTTGCCTCAGGTATGGAGGATGTCTGGTAAAGAGAAAAACTTAAACCCAGGCTTTCCAAGTCTGATTAAATGCATAGGTTTATTGTAAAGCATACTTGTATGCATTTTTGTAACTCATTGTAGATTGATATAATACGATTTTAGGTGGCATGGCTTTAAAGAGACTGTTAGTAGAAGCGCTTCAGTCAGATGCTTGGGCTTGCCAAATAGCATAAGCTCTCCAGCTCCACTGAGTTCTGCTTTGGCATGTTGTATCTCCATCACTCCAGTCTCTGAAGATGTCAGCAGATAGGCACTTGTGGTGGGGATGGAGCTGCTGTTCCTGCTCTTTTTCCTTCGTTATCACCTATGACTGTGTTGTCAGGATTGGCAGTTCCTTTCCTTTTCTAGTCATAGGCTGTGTGAAGGCTCGTGTTGCACTCTGTAGTGTAGTGACATTCCAGGCTTTTTTCATCATCACTGATTCATTAATGTTTTTGCTGAGAAATAATTTCTGCAGATAAACGGAGTTAACAATGATTGTTCCACCTGTATCTGTGTGGATTCAGAGGCTTCTAAGAATGAAATGCTTCTAGCAGTGTAAAAGGAACATTAGGATTGTGAAGTCTGTCTTCTGTAAATCTGCTTTAACCCTTCCAGTGTGTATGTATATCCTGACATCATTTTTTTCCACAGGTTTTCTCCTACACTGGGTTTTTAGAATAAGCCACATTAAATTATGAGTGGCTACAGAGTATTCTATTGTGTTCTTACACTGGGCCTTATTTACAAGGCTACTGAGCCTGGCAGTGCAGACAGGTACTCATTTTTCTGTGGAGCTTTTCTATAGCAATGAATGCTCTGATAACTATATCTCTCACAAATGTTTAATCTTAATGTTGAGAAGGATGTGATTATATCCATGTTGCAGGTGGGAGCTAATTCCCAGGTTACTGCCAGAAGTTTTCCAAGTTGTTAGCATCTTCTCATGTGTTCTGAAAGCAGCTCTTGTTGTCCTCAGACATAAAGGCGGATGCTGATCATGTCTGCAGTTTAGAACTGCTTGTACTTGCAAATTTGATACCCAGGTAATGAGAGATCAGTTCCAGAACGTGGCATATGTTTAAAGTGCACTTCATCTGGCAGCTAGGCTGATGTAAGATTTGCAGCTGTATGTGGGGAAGTCCTGCTGCCCTCTCTTGCCTCCTGTCAGCTCTGTGAATTGATTTAACTCGTGTGTCCGGCAGGTTATGCAGTTTTTTGTTTGGTTATCCTCTGACATACCTGTGTCTTGTGGAAGGGTCTGAAGAATGCCAGAGTTGGTAGAAGTGGAGGGAGCATATTGTCAGGAGGCGACATAGGGCTTTCTTTAAATCAGCTCACAGGATTCTGAACTTACAGAATCACTGAGTGAGGTTGGAAGGGACCACAATTGGTCAGCTGGTCCAACCTCCCTGCTCCCAAGCAGGGTCATCCTAGAGCACGTGGCACATGATTGGGTCCAGATGGTTTCTGAATATCTCCACAACCTCTCTCACCAATCTATTCCAGTGCCTGGTCACACACACAGCAAAGAAGTTCTTCCTCATATTGAGGTGGAATTTCCTGTGGATCAGTTTCTGCCCCTTGCCTTTTGTCCTAGTGGTTGGCACCACGAAGAAGAGCCTGGCTCCATCCTCTTCACACCACCCTTTAGATATTTTATCCACATTAATGAGCTTTCCTCTCGGTTGAACTTCTTGAGGCTGAACAGGCCCAGCTCCTTCAGCCTTTTGTTGTAAGGAAGGTTCCCCAGACTCTTGGCCAAACCAGACTTTGTAGCTCTCTGCCAAACCTGCTCTGGAAGCTCCAGGTCTGTCTTGTAGTGAGGAGCTCAGAACTGGACACAGCACTCCAGATGTGGCCTCTCCAGGGCTGAGCAGATGGGCAGGAACATCACCTCCCTTGACCTTCTGGCAATGCTCATTCCCTTAGCATCACTCTCTTGAGAACACAGTAAAACACTGTCCTGACAATTATTTTTCTGGAATGTTTGCTAGAAACTTAACTTTGCTTGCTTGCTGTCCTTGGTTACTGTTTACCTTCTGACATACACAGCTAAAAGAATGTAAGGAAACATGCTTCTTTATTACAGTTTTTTATTCTTTTCTGAACTTTTGCCTTGCTTTGCACTGATGCAGATGTCCAGTGGACAGCAGTGTTTGATCACTTCCTTGCATGCTGTGTAAATAATGCATAGGTGCAAAAGACAGAATTAAGGTTGCATTTTTAATTTTTATGTTTCCCAGTGTTAGAAATTGATTCACTTGAAAGTGAAGTGTCTAGGGGAAGACTTTCCAAGCTTTCAAGGAAAGGAGGCTACGAAGAGCCCATCAGTTTCCATTGTGTGTCACAACACTGATAATCCTCATGGTTCCCCAGAATTAAAGTAGTTAGATTTGCCAGTGTCCTTTACTTTTTTGGAAAAGTGTGAAAATTATGATCAGAAAAGGGTTATCTAGTGTAGATTGTCCCTTGAGGAGTGAGGGGCACTTTGCTAAGACATTTCAGACTTCAGCTGGGCATGCTTGTTTTGAGCTGTTTGCTTTATAAATCTGCTTATGAGCCTGGTCCTTCTTGTTTCTGTTAAGGTGGCTCCTTCCAGGAAATCCTAGTCTGTCCTCTGTGTCCTCCCTTGACAGTGTCCTTCTGTGTTCTGTTCTTCAGTCATCTGTACTGTCCGAAGCTTATGGGCTGCTTTTCTCCCTCAGGTGAAACCGCAACAGTTTTCACCAAATTAAATAGATAAAATCATCACACCTTTTTACCTGTGAAGAAGACATTAATGTATGTGAGAATTGGGGGGCTCATTGCTGGTTCAGCGAAATGTTGGAAGAAGTGCAGAGGAAGTTGTCTTCTCACTGCCTTAGAGACAAGGCTAATATTAAGTGGCAGTTATTGAATTTTGTAACAATAAAAAAACAAGGAAAATAAAAGACAGTTGCAGCAAACCTTTTGCCACAAAGCTGGAAGAGACAAATTAGGGTCTAGTCTATAATACTTAAGGCCTTCACAAAAAAAAAAACAAAACAAAAACCCCAAACAAAAAAAGATTGTATCACTTGCCCAAAAGTCAAAAATTGTTTCTATTTTACGTCCCTCTCCTTATAAATAAAAGGACATGAAGAATGATCATCTTATACCTCTGTATCTCCAAGTTTTATTGGAAATAAGAGGCAAATGGTGAGCAAATCTCAGGAGGATATGTGCTGGCAAATGGAATTGTCTTAAGCAACCATGTTTTCAACAGTGCCTCCATGGGGTAAGCTGGTTTGTTTTGTTTTGGTATTTTGTTGCAAAGAGAAATATTTCAGTAATCTGCATTCCTTCCTTGCTCTTATCTGATCTACTTGTTTTGGAAAACTGTACTTGCTTTGACAGATCATACAGAAACTAAGCTAACTTATTCATCCTCTATTTCTTTTCTTTCACCTCTTCAGTTACGTGACCTTCCGAGAAAAAACAGGAATCTGATAGTAATTAATCTCTTCACTTCTCAGAATAGTGTGGAATTTTTGGCATTTAGGGGAATTTTTTTGACTGACTTGATTGGATTTTTTTTTTCTGCTTTGCTTTGCATTCCTGTAGTAATTCATTGGCCTGATGAGTTACGATAGGTTTTGGCCTTGAATAAAGTTGGCATGAAACATATGCTAGCCATGTGATGAGAATGGAATGGGGTATAAATTTTTTTTTTTAAATGGGGAAAGGCTATACTCTGAACAACCCTTTTGTGCTGTAAAACCACTAAAATCCAGATGTTTTGATGGAATGAAAAATAGCAGTACTTCACATGTCCCAAATAAGTTTTTAAGTTACGATGTGAATACATGAGCATATGGTTTTTATCCTGATTGTCAAGAATTTGTCTCTAGTAAAAAAAATCCCAAACAACAACATGAAAAAAAATATTTAGAGGTAAGGTTATTACTTACATTCTAACATTCCCATTATATTTTTTGCTTGAATGTTATATAAGTGTTGTAGACTAAGGACATATATTTTACCAGGAGAGTACTCCCAGTTTAGTAAATTTACTACATACATAAAACCTTCTTATTTGAGGCATATATATATATATATGAGACATATATATATGAGATATATATATATATACACACACACACACACACACAATTTGAAAGTGCATTTATCTTTCAAGTTCTGACGAGCATATTTTACTATCATGTTTTAGAGACAG
>VWZN01019247.1:211840-251392 GCA_013396955.1 Regulus satrapa | reverse complement strand
GAAACTAAGCTAACTTATTCATCCTCTATTTCTTTTCTTTCACCTCTTCAGTTACGTGACCTTCCGAGAAAAAACAGGAATCTGATAGTAATTAATCTCTTCACTTCTCAGAATAGTGTGGAATTTTTGGCATTTAGGGGAATTTTTTTGACTGACTTGATTGGATTTTTTTTTTCTGCTTTGCTTTGCATTCCTGTAGTAATTCATTGGCCTGATGAGTTACGATAGGTTTTGGCCTTGAATAAAGTTGGCATGAAACATATGCTAGCCATGTGATGAGAATGGAATGGGGTATAAATTTTTTTTTTTTAAATGGGGAAAGGCTATACTCTGAACAACCCTTTTGTGCTGTAAAACCACTAAAATCCAGATGTTTTGATGGAATGAAAAATAGCAGTACTTCACATGTCCCAAATAAGTTTTTAAGTTACGATGTGAATACATGAGCATATGGTTTTTATCCTGATTGTCAAGAATTTGTCTCTAGTAAAAAAAATCCCAAACAACAACATGAAAAAAAATATTTAGAGGTAAGGTTATTACTTACATTCTAACATTCCCATTATATTTTTTGCTTGAATGTTATATAAGTGTTGTAGACTAAGGACATATATTTTACCAGGAGAGTACTCCCAGTTTAGTAAATTTACTACATACATAAAACCTTCTTATTTGAGGCATATATATATATATATGAGACATATATATATGAGATATATATATATATACACACACACACACACACACAATTTGAAAGTGCATTTATCTTTCAAGTTCTGACGAGCATATTTTACTATCATGTTTTAGAGACAGGTAGGCTGCTTAAAAACCACTTTTTACTGTATTCTAGTATTACTAAAGCTGCTATGACTGGGACTTTGATTTTAATTGATTTTTTTTCCTAATACAAGACAAAAATAATGTGTTAGTGGACCTTTAATAAGGGCATTGTTACATTAGAATCAATAGTTAAGAATATATCCCTACTGAAGTATTTTGAAATTAAATTTCAGTTTTGATTAAATTAATAGAAGCCCCCTCAGTTTTCGCCTTGAAGAAGAAAAGAAGACTGATTCAGAATTGTAAGTGTCATGCACTGGAAATTGTGCAAGTAGAGGACAGAGAAGCACTTTTCCTGTAATTTATCTATGCTTTTTTTTTTTTTTTTTTAAGAAATTATTTTTGCTGTAGAACATAGTACTTGTTGTTGATTTCAATGCTTACCTTCTCTTCCTATCGGTAATTTTTAATATTATATTAAGCAGTTATTTGTGCCTGGTTTCTGCTTTTTGTTTCACTTTTCCATTCACTTAGGGGAAAAAAAGCAAAACCCAAACATAAAAAATAAGCAACTCCATGCAAATGGCTGTGTGACTGAAAAAAAACCCAAAACCTGCAACTCTGCATTTGCAGGTGTTATTTGATTTAAGGCTAGTAAATGTAAATATTTCCCCATTGGCAAAGTTATTTAATTTTGTTTTCATTTCTATAGGCAAAGGGGCATAAATTAAATTAGCATTCAAGTTTTGTGTTTCAAGTCGACCAGGTCTGTTACCACTATTTAGTCCTCAGAAGTGATGAAATAAAATTAGCACAGCAAAATATTGTTAGGTTATTTATGAGATGTGATAACTTGAACCAGACTCTATAACTAGAGATCTAGATCGGTTTATAACTAGAAGTCTAGATCATCTGTAACTGACTAAAACAATGCTTCAGAACAGATTAAGGTGTAGCAGGTTCAGAGCAGAAAGATGATGAGCAGGAGAGACCAATGGATTAGTTCTTTGTGGCCCAGATTCTGCTAATGCTCCCCCTTTGTTAAGGTGTGTTCCACGTGCATATCACATTCAACTTAGTTTGATTATATGTATGTGATGTAAAGAGTCAGAATAAGGGCTGTGCTGTTCTGTCCTTTCTGTTAATGCAAATATGAAGAAAGGAAATTTTTTGGCTTGGTTTTCTGTTTCAAGGGAATTCCAGTCCATAAGCAATGCAGAATCACAGAGCTGGAGGGTCATTGAGTCCAACTCTTTAAGTGAATGGCCCATGCAGGGATCAGTCCACAGCTTTGGTTTGCTCCAGCTAGCTGAGATAATCTCCAGTAACCCTTCAGGACTTGCCACTTGTAAGTCACAGCAAAATGAAATGTTCTTGCTGTAGCAGTTTATAAAACTCAAGTGTCTTGGGAAACTTGCAATTTGACATAAAAGGAGCATTCCATATGTTGTGAGTTTAATAAATGCCATGAATTACATCATAAATGTAATTGCTGGAAAGAGTTGTTAGATTTGAACTTTACTGTTTTTAAATAAGGATGCACAACTGTGAGATGTATTTTAGTTTCTAAATGGAAGCTCTGCTTTCCATAATTATGGTATGTAGATCCTTGTTGTGATAGACTACATGCACATACTTTTTCTTCTAACATATATATATATATATATGTGTGTGTTCTGTATCTGTTCATCAGTGAGGTCTGCAATACACAGACACATGTATCTATTGTATTTTATACCCATCTGTCATTGAGAGGGGTAATTACTGGGGATATGAGCTTTCAATCACTTAAATTTTGCTTTATTTCTACTCTAAATTATACCACAACAGAAAGTGCAAAGAGCTTTATTCCCAGTTCTGTCACAGTGATGACAGTGACAGAGCTGGGAATAAGTCCTGGACAGTCCATTGTGCTGGTGGCTTTGAAGGCCATCAAAGCAAGAAGCTGGTCACTAGTATGAATTAACTATTCCAGCCAAAATCTTAACAGCTACATACCTGCAGAAGAGCTGTACCATTCACAGAATTTCAAACGTAAAAAAGCGTAAAGTTTGCTGGCATTTCTTGTCCCCTTGAGATCCAGCTGTACTCTGACACTGCTATTTTGTGTTGGAATAATACATTAAAGACTAGATGAAACCTTAGATACAATATGGTATGTATGTTAGAATATCTCAAATTTGTTAAAGAATATAAGTATGTGTTTTGGAACTGTGTTTTCAACTTGTGCTTGGAAACATAGTTTTGTTTTGAATGCTTTTGTGGAATCCCAAGTATATCTGGTGATGTCATAGCCACGCTTTCAGTGTGGATTCTACTTGAGCTTCTGCAAAACAGAAATGGACTAGGGAGGAAAGGAACATCTGCAGGATGTTCTATTTATACGTTTTACTTTGTCAGAAAATGCGTGCCACAATAGTCACGTGGGTGCTAACTTTCTAGTCTGCACTCGTTATTAGAATGAAGATTGGATCCCTATAATACTCCCTGTAATACTCAATTTTTACCATGCAGTTATTCATTTTATCTATGCTTGTATCTATTTTATCTGTGTTAGCTTAATGTTCTCCTTGACGTAGTTACTGAGTTCTTCCAAGAGATAAATTCCATACATCACGTTTTCATGAATGCTGTAATTCACTTACATCATGGAAAAGTACATATAACTTTCTAAAAAGAGCTCTCAACTTCCAAGAAACCTTTTATTTCTATCAGCAGCTCAGGAACTCCATGTGATCTTTCTGAGTGGCCATGTCTTTTCTTTGGCCTCTGGCTTTGCACATTTTTCCAGTCTTCATGTGGTTTTCATCCTTCTGATGCTGTTTGAGAGCCAAGGAGCCAGACTTGGCAGTCTGCAAGGCTGGCAGACAGGCATTTCTGATGAAATGGTGAAATTATTAAAGCCACAGAGGCCAAATCCTGTCTTCTCAGAAGCAAAACTTGCCCTGTGTTTAACTGGAGCAGGAGAGCACACAGTAACTTCCAGCTTGTAACTTCAAACAGTAAATGCCTCACGGTTTTATTATGGGAGAGGAGTGATTAGGAGTCATCTCTGTAGTAATCTGCTGAGTCTTTTTAGATGCTACAAATTCCTTCACATTGTCCAGATAAAAGATAATATACAAAATCTGTGCAGTATTGTAATGGAGTTCTTAACCTATCTACAAAATGAATTATTGTTGTTTGGCTAAAATCTCACACAGACAAAAGGTTTAGAGTTGGTTCATCCTGAGTGGAGTTTAGCCCCTTTGAGAGAAAAAAGGAACTTCTGGTGCTCTTAACCTTGAGATAGTGAAAGCACCAAATAGATAAACATTGATTGTGCAGGATTTTTAAAAAATGTTTGCATTTATATTCCTCATGTTCCAAGGTGAAGAATAAAAAGTTTATTTTGCGATGGAAATGGTGGCAACATTTTGACACCAGCTGTTTCACATAGCCTATGACAGTGTCTTGGTGGGTCATGGCCAAGGCTCCACACAGCAGAGCACAGGCTGGTGTCAGGCTGTGTGTTATCTTAAGCCAGTAGTGTGGTGCAAGAGGAGCAGACAGCCAGTTTGGGGCAGTTGCTTCTGTGGAGTTTATACTCCCCGTTAAGTGTGTTTGAGAGTTTTACTTCGCACAAGTTGTGTGTTCTGCTGTACACTGGACATCCCACTGCATGTGTTCCAGAGCAGCCTGCAGGAAAGGTGTCTGAAAAATGCTGTATGGCTTGTGAGCCCTTCTGGGGTTCAGGATGTGCTGTTTTGTCCCAGCATCTGTCTCATGCTTATGACTGTACTTGTCATTGCTCTGCCCAAGTGACACTTATAAAGAGATTTTACATTCAGAAACACGTCAGATTTCTGTTCTACATCTGTTCTGGGTTTGTTTTGTGTTCCTGCATTTTCACGCGTGCTACCAATGCAGCTACTGCCTCATGACTTCTCTTGACTTCATTTCACCACTGGCAGCTGTGGCAGCTATGCTCCAGATGAGCTGATTGCCTCCTGCTTCCTCCCTACCATTGTCTGAGGATGAAGACATGGACTGAGTTTTACCTTTACGAGTTTTTGCACTTCTGTGTGCTCTGCCCCACCCGCACTGCGGAGGGTACCACGGGTGTGGGACACAAAGTTGGACTGGTAGGGTTAGTCCTTGCCTCTCCGCGCTGAGAATGGTGTGGTAGGTCAGAATCTGCTGATGAACAAGCTGCTGCTGTGACTTTGCCATCCTTGGATGAAATTCTGGGAGTCCAAACCTGTGCTCACAGGTGTGGCTGTTGCCCTGTGGAATCCCTTGATTGCAGTACCTGCTGGTCAGTGGCTAGGCAGCTGGGGAAGGGAGGGCAGCTTTGCAGTGTCATCCTGCAAACACTGTTCCAAACACTGCCCTTGCGGAGAGGCTCAGCAGAGCTCACTGTCTAGAAGTGATGAGATCCAGTCTTCTCCTGGTGGCATTTGGCTGTTTATCCCTTTCATATGGGCATAGCTACTTTGTCTCTTGCCTGACTTTCATTGCCTGTTTTGACTTTTTCTCTCTGTTGGCAGATATCTTTGGCTGCTGGTTCAGTGGCCCTCAGAAATCATAACATATTTTGGACTGGGTTTTTGCTAAGGAAAAACATGGCTGAAAAGTAGCAGCAGCACACCATGTGGGAAAAGGGAGGGGTAAGAGTCAAACTTGTGCCCTACTCTTATGGGAAGTGATAAAGGATGGAGAACTGACAAAAGGAACGGGGATAAAGTCTGTCCTTCTGCTCCCCTGACTTGGAGAGAGGAGATAAAGGAGAAGGAAGGGGAGTAGTACCATCTGATTAAGTCCTGCAGTATGGAGATCAGCTCCCCCCTATTCTCAGCAAGCAGACATGTATTTCTCCCTGGGAAGCATCTGTTCTTTCCCTGCTTTTCTCTTAGCTTACAGAGGAAATGGCCTGCCAGTCCTCTTCCTAGGCTTTTGGCTGAAGCATCCCGTTCAGAGGACCGTGCCCTGTCAGCTGCTTGATAGGCTGTCAACACTCAGCTGACATGTCAGCTCGTATGAAGCTCCAAAGGGTCTTCATAGCCAGAATCCTTCAATCCTAGAAACTGCCTCCACACTCTTTCCCACAAGAAAAAAAACAAACCGGCAGTCAAGATATCTGTCAGCCTTGTGATGAGCTAAAACATCCCTAGCCCAGGCTCCCTGCCATAGCATTCCTGCTGCTGTGCCCTAGACAACACAGACGCTTCAGGCTTCTCACTGAAGAAGTAGAGTGGAAGGCACAGCTGCAGCTAAACAGCAGTGGGGCAGAAAAAGAGCTCAAGTAACATATTTGCTAACTTTATTGTCAGACAAGATGAATGTGGCTCAAAGTTCCAAGTAAAGTGCTAAGAAAAACATGGAGGGAAAGTGGGATGTGGAACTCCAGGAGCAGGGACATAGACAAGGTAAAAGATGGATAGGGTGCTGATATGGCCTATGCCAGAAGCATTCCCCCAGGGACCAGTATGACCAGAGAATTAACTGGAACAAAATTTAGCCCAGCTTTGGTGCCTGGAATTGTGCTTCCTGTCACGGAGAGAACATACGAAGTATGCACCCTGTCTGCAGGCTGCATGTTGAAATGGTAGGGAGTAAGAGCAGATCTTCCAACATCCTTTCGGTAAATAGCACCTCCCTGGTACAAAATGAGGCCCCCATGCTCTGGGTGTCTCTGCAGCAGATCACACACAGAGCTGAGAAGAGCTCCAGGAGCCAGGGCCATGTCGGTGCTGCTGTTCCTCTAAGGGCGTAGGGCACCACTCAGCTTTTCATCAGTGCAGTAGGAAAGGGCACTGCCCTGAGGCCTCTGCCACCTGCATCTTCCAAAGAGGAAGCAGCACCAGTTGTCATGGACATGGAGACCACAGACATTGTGTAATGTGTGTAATGCCATTGCTCTGTTCTCCTGTGTTTGGAAGGGGAAGGGATTTCACAGCAGCACCTTGCTGTGTCTGGAAGCCTAAGAGAGAGGAATTAGCCTGATACTTACTATGCCTTGCTCACTCGATGTGAGCGCTTGCATATGGTGGAAAGAGGAGAAAAGATCTTCTGAAAGTAGTGGACATCAGGAGAAAATAGAGCAGATGAAATACGGAAAGAATATCAAAGGACAGGAGTAGCTGAACACATAAACAAAAAGAATTTGAGGGTCATGAGTGACTGTAGAAATGGAGGGACAGGCATTTGACATGTTTAGCAGGAAGAGAAGACATGACCTTGAATGAGTTTCAGTGATTTGGGAGCTTTCCAGTGCCAGAGGGATGCCTTTTTGTTGTGTTGTATCAATGAAGCCCGGCAGGGACTGCAGCTGTCATTCTGACAAGATTTGCTATCAAGTTCTTAAATAAAACCCATTGTATCATGCATGCATGGGCAAGCACATGGTCTTTTACTGAAGAAGACAACTTACATTTCTGGATTCATATTCCTTTGGGTCTTTCATGACAACTTTTTTTTTTCTTTTTTTGAATCTGAGTGGCATGAAAAACATCCTCTGAGTGTGTTAGACTTATTTCATTATTGAACAGGGGAAAGCTTATTTTAAACCTTAAAATGCTGTCACTTCTACAAAAGATCAACATTCAATTTAAATTTTGTTTAAAGAATAACCTGGGAACATTTAAGTAGTTTAAATCTATCATGGAAACTGCACAATTTCTCACTTTCTTTGCTCCATTCTGTAAATACGTAGAATTGTTGCTTTAGCAACAAGCATAATTGTGACTGCAATTTTAATTAAGGTTGTGAATATTGTATTGAGCAAAATAATGTAGTTTGCAAACCTTAACGATTGTCTCAATCTTAACTGTTCTTCAGGTTAGTGTTCTTGCATGGGTTTTGCTTGTGAATGCCTCACCTGCATTTCCTTTACCTTGGCTTGGCATACAGAGAGACATTGATCCTATGCCTGTGAAGGCGCTTTATCTGCTTCAGCCCTTTGTTAGTGTTTTGTTTTTCAGTGCCTGCGTGTATGTGCGCAGGTGACAGGTAGCCTAGTAAGTCTGTAGAAGATATAAATATACTGCTAAGCAAACAATCTCGCATTGGGCCTGGTACAATGCACCTTTTTGCCTTAGGTCTCAGTTTAGTGCTGCTTTCGGGGTGCTTGCTGGTTCATGGCCAGTCTGCAGCAGTGTCAGAACTCTTCAGCATAGTCACTCGGTGAAATACCATTTGATCATTACTGTCTTGCAGCCATAACATATTACAAAGCTGATAAAGATTGATCCAGGCCTCCAGATTGTGGCCTTCTCTTTAAGCGATGAGGCAGCCTGAAAATATGTTCATTGCTTCTGTAGAGGACAAGAACTTATTAGCATTTGCCAAACACTGTGCTAGTCTTGCTTCCAGTTCCCCAGCTAGCTTCTTTGGCACTCGTTCAGCTATCTTGGCAAAACCTTGGCACATGTTGCATATTTTTGTCCTGTGTTTTAAACAGTCTCAGTGACTTGGTTTTATCTGATTGCAGTCATACAAGCGTATAATATCCTGGACTTAAGAGGAGTCCAAGTGACACATGAAATTACAGCCTGCTTTCTGGATATAACTTGCACATCCTCTTGGTTTGTGTGCAGTAATGATTTTACAAATGACTTGATACTTGTGACACACTATACCCTGTGACTTTAGGAATCTTAGGAGAAGTGGGGGAGTTTCCAAGATATGAGGTGGCCCGTGAGAAGTTTCGTCTGAGTCCGATGCTTGCTCAGCATCCGCTGTAGTGAACTGGTGTGGCTCTTCCTGGTACGTGGTTACCCATGGACTGTGATAAGGTCTTGCACAGGAACTGCAGGCTTAAGGCTTCCCAGCCTGACTGGTTTTTGCAAAATCTGCTCACTTCATATAAATGGAGCTCTCTTTAGCTCAATTGTACAGAGCTCGCAGCTTCTGTCTCCCCCCCAAATAATCATCCTCTCAACTTGAGACTTGCAGTGATTAGCTACAGATTCTTCTTGAAAGAAACAGTCCTTTCAAGGGGAAGAGAATCTCATTAAGCCTTTGCTGTGAGCTGCAGCTCTTGATCAGCACAGGAAAGACAAGCTTGACAGTCATCAGGTGAGTTAAGAACTGCAAAAATATTATCTGTCTCTGTTAAACAGTCATCAGTTGAAAGAGTTTATCTCAGTGTGAGAATACAGAGGCTTTTGTGTACGATGTGGCACATAAAAAATTAAAGACATCAAGGATGTGAGAAGTCCTAAAGGTGCCATGCATTTCCAAATGAATTGATAAAAGGCTTTGAATCTGAAAGAGAATGAGGTATGAGGTGTACAAATAAACAGGTGGAATTTTAGAGAAAGTTAGAGATAAGCCAGAACATGGTTACTAGTGAAGTATAAATAAACAGCAGTCTACTGCTGTAGTTCCTCATTTGCTAAGCTCTTTGTGGTGTTCTTCTATTTGAACAATTGTTTCCTGAATTTCTTAATAACAACTGATAAAAGAATTGACAAATAGTCCAAAATTGCACGGGTTAATTCACTAGCAGTTATTGTACAGATTACTAGTAAGCAAAAAAAAAACCCAGCCTCTACTTCTGTCTCAAATCACAAAACAAAAGAACAAAAAGAGAGTGACAGAATAAATGTTTTTTGTTAAGTTATTGTCTCATAAAGTTTGGAACTGTGTCAGAATTGCTTTTTTTTTTTTTTTTGTTTTGTATTTGTTGTTTATTTACTTAGGAGTGCTCAGCTCAGATGCAGCATCTGTCTTTCTCTGCAGTCCCTCTACCCTATTTTTCCAGCTGGGTTGAATGCCTTGATGAAGCCTTTCAAGTGATCAAATAGATAAAATTGGACATATTTTGTGGGATTATTTTCATTGTTCTTCACCACATGTTCAATGAATACAACGCCTTTTAATTGTAACACTTTGTTTTCAAGCTGCACTCTTGCACTACTTGTTGTTGTTGTTTGTTTAGTTGTTTGTCTTTTTTCTACTACAGTAAATTTTTGTGAAAGATTGGTCTTCTCATCGACAGATACTTTCAGGGTACCCTTCCAGAAACGTTGGTGGAAATTCAGACTACTTTATCAGTGATACTTCATTATTAGCCAATAGCAGGTCTGGCCTTTTTTGACATGAGAGAAGTTAGAAATGGTTCTCTCTGTTTTGCAGAATCCGCTTAGGGCTGGGGAGAAGTGGAAGTGTCTTGGATGTGAGCTGTCATATGATTAGAAGTTAGAGCCACGTGTGGCTGCCTGTGACCTCTCTTGGGGTTGCTTTATGGGGAGAAGCAAGAAAACAATATTAGCTAGGCCATAGAGGCACTGTGCTTTACACTTTTTCCCAGGTTTGCTTCTGAGATATTGGCTGTGCGAGGAGGAGCTGACAGGAATAACACCCTGCAACTAGTTCTCTTGTATGCTCACTGTGAATATGCATTGTCACACACCACTGTGCCACCTGTAAAGGTTATTTTCTATTTCTTGTAAAGAGAACTGCAAAAGTGTTTTCTTAATTTGCCTCTCTATTCCATTATTTAATCGGTAAGAATGCGCATTTAAGAAATTAATTTTTGATGTCACCAACCCAAAGGGATCCTATCCAGGACGTAAGGGAAGTTTTAGATCTTTAAATTGTCTGTGTAATGATTTTTAATTACCACCTTCATACTGTGAAAGTATTCTGTCCCTGTTGGACAGGACATCTGTTACATTTTTAATGCATATACTTACTACGTTGCTATTAGATTATATTTACATCATTAACTTGTTCCTTAGCAGCTTTTGAAGATAAAGTTTCTCTGCTATTTTCCTTTTAATTTCCTATAAATGTTGTAGTTGCAGCACTTTTTCTGACAGAACTGCTCTGAGAAATAAGGGTAAAACAATGCCGTCTCATGAACTCTTGGAGAAATACTCTGGTACTCCTTGCAAACAAAATTGCAACGTCAACCATTTTATTACAGACCTAAAAAAAATAAACTAAAAAAAATATAATTTGTTATGGTTGTTCCATTGTAATGATGCTTGAATTTGTGGCCGTTTTCCCATGACCCATATTAAACAATGGATTTCCATGCTATCAGTATCACTGTGTGGGAATTCTTCACTTGAAAACAGAAACTGGCCACATTTTTCTGAAACGAGGGAGTAGGAGTTCAAATTCTGCAGAGTGACAGGAAAATTTGCTCTAAGCAAAAAAAGCAGGATTTTTTTTGCCAAGAAAAACTTTTTTCTTTAGTAAATCCATCACCCATGCTCTAGCAGACTTGCCTAAAAAAACAAAACAGTACTTTTGGGAAGTGCTTTGTTAACTTCTAACAGCCTTTTCCACTACTCTTTGGCTTTCTGTCAAGCATTCTTGCCAAGTTGAAGTGATGTGGTGTGTTTGGCAGTGACATACTGCTTTTAGGTGCCAGTGGTGAACTATTGCTTGCTAGTAGTTTTCAATATTCCGTGAAAACCTCATCAGTGTTAAATACACTGTTAGAGGTGTTACAGAAGGCAATATCCCATAATACCTTTTGCAGGATTTTCTTTCGAGGTCTTTAGTTTTGAAGGAATATTTTTTTTTTTCAGAGGGTTTGTAGGTGGTAGTGTGATGGATTTTCTGTTTTGTTTCTGAACTGGTTTCCTAGGGAAACAAGAGTTAAAAAAGGCTCACAGTCTGTCTCATTCTTCCAAATAATTATAACCACACAATTTCAAAGCAATTTGTGAGAAATTTAGTCTGCTCCTACTTTTGTGAAAGCTGGCAGTTGAGCAGAAGACTGAGACCTCTATTAATCAGGGAAAAGCGAGGAGAACCAAGATGTGCACCGACATCTCGTGGCCAGTGAGCCAGTGCGTTGCTCCAATGTAGCTGTGCCATCACTGTTTCTCATCAGTTTGAGGGATCCAGGGGGTGGGAAGATAAAAGACCCAAAGGAAGAATTTGAGGCAGCAAGGTTGATGAACAAAAGCTTCATTAGCGGGAATTGCTCTTCGTTAGCTAATGGAGAAAAACTTGAGTAGGAATTTGGATAATAGCGCAGGTAACAAAAAGTCAGCAAGAAATATTTTCTCTTGTACGGCTCTTAATCAGGTCTTTGACCACCCTTGTGTACCAACAGAGTTGGCAAATCCAAAAATGTATGGACAGGAAAGTAAGTCCTCTTTGGATAGCTGGAGCCTCGTACTTCATTTCACACTTGTCTAATTCAGTGCAAAATGACCGATCTGCTCAGTGGTTCTAGCTTTGTATCTTTTGAAACTAGTTTATCTGTTCACTCTGAAAATCATAACTGGGGTGTTACATGGCTCTTCCACATGCCAAATTAATCAGAAACCACTGGGGAATTTGCTTGATAGGCATTACTGCCACCCTGTATTTTTGTATGTTGCCATGAAAATCTTTGCATATTAAGTCTTTCATGGGTTTCCTGTGATAATTTTGTGCAATGGGGATTTGGACCCACAAATTGCGCTGCAAATACCAGAACAGCTTCAGTTCCAGCTGGATGGCTCTCTTTGATGCTGTGGGGTAGCTGAGGTGTTGAGGTACAGCTCACCAGTGGCACTGAGGGCAAGTCTCGTGAGGGTTGACAAGAGGTCTGCTGGGACAGTAAAATCTTGATCTTGCTTTTGTAGACACAGACTCTTCACATTAAATTCACATACCCTGAAGGAGGTATTCTTACAATTAGTATACTTTCAATTAGTGCAAGTAACACTGCTTGCTTGCTTACACAACCTGTGTTACATTTTTGTCTGCTTTAACATTTATTTAGTTTTGCCAGTAAAGCTGAAAACAATTTAACAGACACCTATGAAAAGTTACAGCATTTTCTAAATAGGAGATTTTGATTTAATGGAGACCAAAAGAACAGTGAGAAGTTACACTATATGTTATCTTCCAAATGAAAAACACGTATCATTTGGAAGTGTCTTGTCTTTTTCTAAAATATATAATATTTCAAGCTAGGAAAAAGAAAGATGAAAGTCACTATGACACTTAATCTAATTTAAATTATTAAGTGCTTAGTATCTATGACCGCCTTTTGAAGAAAGGGAATATAATTGGTTGATACAGTCAAGAAATGAGAACATCTGAAACAGGGTAATTTATGGACTTTAGAGACAGAATTGGGAAAAATCCCTTTCTAGCTTTTAAAAAAATCAAACAAACTTGGCACACAGTATCATCCTAAATAAGGTTTTACAAGAAAGCCTAAAACATCTATTGGAACAGAAGGGGAGAATTCATGTGAAACAGTGGCGATATAAAATGACAAGAAAGAGAAACCAGCAGGTAACATTTGAATAAAGCCTTCAAGCATTTCTAAAGCTATCTGTCCTTTTCCGTATATATAATGCAAAGTGTTATGTATAAAATATATACAGGCATGACCTGCCAAGAGGATTTTGGTTTCCCTGGAGACTATCAGTTCTCTGTTGCATGGGTTGGCTTGGGGAATAAGAGCTATCTTGATAAATCCTAACCTTTCTTCCTGAGGTTATTGGATTTAAATCTTTGTGTTGAAGGCTGAATTTATAAAATGTAAATTTTGAAAATGTTCTCTCTAGATTCCAGCTATTTCTCTTGGCATATATTTATTATATGCAGCAATTACCTTGTGAAATGGGGAAAAAAAGAAAACCTTGATGGTAGTTTTATCTTCTTGTTTGTCTGGCTGTGCCAAGTCATTGATTTTAATCACAGTTATCAGTGTATCATGAAAAATGTGCATGAGATCATAGAAAGTGTATTTAGCCAGAGTTACTACTTGGTTGACTTCTTACTCCTCCCTTTTCCTTAAATGTTTGAAATCCTCTTGTCATTTTTCAGTTTGGAAACTAGGCTTCAGTCAGATTTGTACTTTAGAGTACAAATATCTTGATGAGTATGGAAAGAAATCCCATGTAATGAATGCAAGTTTATCTCTGCTTGATTAAAATTGAAAACAGTAATCTCAAGGTTGTTCTCCATTGGTTTGGATGGAAATACATAGATGGATATATGTACCGTTCTGCTTTTGACCTCCTTAAAGAGTCAGCACATGCAGCATTTTATTGACAGTAGGATCTAGAGAGCTGGAAAGCTAAGAAATGCTAAAAATTCCATTTCAGAGGAGATTTTTTTCATACAGCAAAGTGTACTATAAAATGAATAAATTCTGCATAATTTGAAACCTAATAAAGTAGACAATTTTTGTACTCATCTGAGGATATTAACTGTGCTTTTTACAGTTTTTTTTCCTTACTGCAATGCTAGTTTGCTTTTTGTAAAATTTACAAAGAAACCATTGTTACTTTGTTATATTATGCAGTTCTAAAATCTGAAATGAAAATTTGCCAGAAATATGGAAAGAACATTGAAGTGAAGCATAAAACAGAGGAGGAGAAGGAAAGGAAAAGGAGGGGAAAAAGACAAAATACATATGAAAAAGTATGGGAGGGGGAATGAAGATTCGGCAGGCTGCAAAATTAGCTTTGAAACTTGCCAGTATTCATTATTATTGCTGCTAAGAAAAACTGCAAGCACCTTAGAGAGGGGAGCAAAGCAGAAAAGATGCATCAGCCCTCCAAATTTTACAATGCCACCGACTTTTAGGGAACTGGAAGATCTCTTCAGTGAGTTATGCTATTTTTTTTGCTTGTTGGGTAGCTCCCCTGTCCCTTTTACAGCATTTGTGAGAGACAGGACTGGTGGAAGCGGTGGGAAGTCCTGTTCCAACGCTTCCTGAGCTGTTGAAGAGAGCAGCATTCAGCCTTAGACTCTGGCAGCTGAAGTATGGCCAGCAGCAGGTTCATTTCGTGTCTAAAGGCTTTAGGAGAGGGAACCAGTACTTCGGGGGGCTGTAGGGGGGATGGAAATACATGTGAATCAGTGTGCTGGTCTTTCCTGTAGTTCAGAATTAACCCTTTCTCTCCTCTGTAGTTCAGTGTAATGCTCGTCTTTAGGAACTTATACAGATAACAAGTCTGTGTGGATAAAATGTAACTTTGAATACTTCCTGTGTGGAGTTGGGCATAATTGGAGCTTCATTGGTTTTGTGAAATGTCAAATACCTGTCTTTGTGGTCTCTGTGTTTGGCCTGGATCAATTTAGGAAGTAGAACCAAGCAGGAGGGAGTGACAAATTTTAAAAAATAGCATTTTGAAGAGCTATTCAAGTGCAGAAGGGATAGGATTTTCTGGGTTTATTTCTGTGCAAGTTAAAATGAGAAGTCCCTCCCCTTTTTCACCTTCTTTAATTTTGCTTTTTGCATAGTCAGTAGTCCTTTTAACCTCTAGTAGGTGGTCTGCTGTTTTACCCATTTTGCATAATTCTGCCCACAAGCTAATGAATATAAACTGTGAGTCATTTAAGAAGTGCTTGTTATTGTATTTAGGTTACTAAACTTCTGTTTAGTCATTGTTTTTTAACTTAGTGGAGGTGATAGCCTGGGTATTTCCTTTTTTTTTTTTTTTTTTTTTCCTAAAACACCAGAAATTAAGCCATCCCATGCATAACCACATCACTGTGGCAAATGTACCCAATTCTTAAGATACTTATCTCATACTTGCAAGACACAAAAATGAAACTTTGACTGGGCAACAAATAAGATAACTCACAGATGCAAATAGATTCAACAACACAATTGATCAGAGAAGTTCAGGAAGTCTCTTTGCATCTGTGAGTTATCTTAATACTTTGTCAGTTTGACTGATGCACACATCTGCTGTCTCCTAAAGCAAAGAAAAGTGTTGGTGTATATCTGTGTGTACGCAGGTACTTTTCTGTGTGCAAGTATATGTACCTTTCTATGTATTTACATGCTTTCAAAAAGGTTCACAGTCTTTCTGTGGATTTTCTCCCCTCTGCCACTTTAAGATACAATGCTTTGCTTTTGAATGTCTTCCATTATTACATTTTCACGAAAAGTAAACACTAGGCGCTTATTGAACAGACACCTTCATTTATGAAGTACTGATTGCTCTTGCATATTCATCCTTACTTTTTTTTTATGGGGACATTTATTGTATTTGTCTTCAAGACTGAAAGAAAAACCACTGAGAATGTAATTTAGCATAACTGAAAAATTGTTATATTAACATCCAGTATCTTGCATCTGTTGACAGTCTGAAGAGTAATGCACCAAGGGTATCCATCTTCACTTGGAAATTAAGGAACCTATATGTACGCCTCTGTTCAAAAGGAAAAAAAACCCCTGTAGTACAGCTTGTATAGTTGTTACTCCAAAAGCTTGAGCTATATTAGCTCATTGAATTCTAGCATTGGTGTATTTCAGGTAATTCAAACCATGTCATAGTGTCACAAGTACCATATATTTTCTGGTAGGTTAGTTATACTGCTTTAGCATTTCTTTGGTAGGTTTTAGCTCTGAAACAATAATTAGGAACTCATCATAAAACTTGCTAGAAATGTATTTACTGCTTTATGTTCTTTAAGTTACATTATTGGTAGGTTTGTCTTTATTTTCATTAGAAATACTCTGATAGCTTGGTGTTGTCGTTGGTAACAAGAAACTGTTTGTGGGTTGAATGAGGAAAGAATAATTATAGTTAAGTGAGAGTAGCATGGCTGCATTGTTCTGGCCCACAAACAATTTATGCTGCATGAAAGAGAATTCCTTAGTGTTTGTAACAAAGAATGAAAAATTTGCAATAGGTGGCTTTTTTTTGTGTGTGTGTGAGATTGACATTGAATGGAAATACCCTTCTCTCAGGATGAGTCTGTAAGTGTTTTGAGAATATTCAAGTAACAGTTTGCTGTCTTCTTTCCAGAGTAACAAATTGGCCTTAGAAAGCCTGAATAGTTGGAAAGGATGATGATCTGGATTCCTTCAGCTGTTCCAAACTAACTGCTGAAGAAGTCACTGAAAAGTGCCTAAAAGACTTTCTTATTTGTAGTACAGAGAGGGCATTTTTTTTCCAGTCTGTCCTGCATTATAAGAGAAAAGCCAACATTTCACAATAGGTTGTTACCCTGCACCTTCCTTCACTTCAATTCTGATGATCCCCAGCTCTCTGAGAGGATCTGCAGTACCATTCAGTCCTCAGGGCCCTGCGTAGTGAAACCCAAGAACTTTGGCAAACCAAAAGGTGGCCTCACAGGATGGTCTTCTTGGGGTAAACTTTTTAGTTAAACTTCTTTGGCTGGTCCTAATTCAAAGAGAGTGTTTTGCTCTTCTAGAAGTTAGTCTGCTGTAGATTTGATTTCTTTAAATTAGATTAGAGTTGCTGGAAAGAAATTGATATTAAATTAAGAAACAGCAATCCTCATACTAAATAGAGGAAGCGTGCTTGCCTTGCAGTTCTACAAAATGATCAGGACTGTTACAGTCATAAATGTGCTCGTGTCCCGTGTGAAAACATGGGAGATTTTTCTGGACTTGAGTAGTTTCCTACGTGCTCTGTGGTGCAGGAAGGAGATTTGGGTGCTTTAGAAGGACAGCGGCAAATAAAGCCTGCCGAGTAGGAAGGTACGTGGAGGTAGTGAGTAGAAGTGACAAAGTGTGTAGTGTGCCTGACTGTTTGCTTCTTTATAGCTCACAGGCTCAGCCCTGCTCATGGGCAATTATGTGGCTTTGAGCCCTCAGTGGAGGAGGAAGGCCTGCCCTGAGGTCACCCCTGTGGCCATTCTGTCAGAAACCTCCCTCTTCTGAGGAGGGCTCCCTGAACCCTGCACTCCCCTGGGGAGGAGATGGGAGGACATTCTTCTTTCTGTGAGTCACCTGAAGTATCTGTAGTTTTATGGAGGGGCCTGCAAGATTTGTGATGCTGGACAGAGGAGGTACAGGAGGAGCATGAGTAGGGGTCATTAATTCACTGGCTACAGGTGCCTCGAGCAGGATTGGCTCACAGGAACGGCCATGGATTGGGAAACAGTCTTACCCTGCGCTTTGAAAATGAAAACAGTTGGACCTGTATTTTTGGGAGGGTGTGAGCCTGGTAATATGTGTTAGGCCTGGTCATATGACATGGAGTGCAAGTTTGCAGATGATAACAGGCTGAGTGGGGCAGGTGGCACACCTGAGGGACAGGGTGCCATTCGGAGGGACCCCGGACAAGCTCAGGGAGTTGGCCCATGTGAACCTCATGAGGTTAAAGGAGGCCAGGTACTAACTCTCCCACTTGGGTCAGTGCCACGTGGAGTAGCAGTACAAGCCGGGGGTGGAGAGATGGAGAGCAGCCTGCTGAGAAAGACCTGGCGATGTTGGTGGATGAAAAACTGGACATGACCAAAGCATCCAAAGCAGCGTGGCCAAGGGAGCTCAAGGGAGGGGATTCTGCCCCTCTCCTCTGCTCTGGTGAGACCCGAGCTGCAGTGCTGCATCCAGCTCTGGGGCCCCAGCACGGGAAGGACATGGAACTGTTGGAGCAGGTCCAGATGTGCTCCACAGAGCTGATCACAGGGCTGGAGTTCCGCTCCTGTGAGGAAAGACTGAGACAGTTGAGTTTGTTCAGGCTGGAGAAGAGAAGGCCCCCAGAGTGACTTTATTGCAGTTTTTCAGTGTTTAAAGGAGACTTGCAAGAAAGATGGAGACAAACTCTTTGGTAGGGTGTGTTGCGGTAGGAGAAGGAGTGATGGTTTTAAGCTAAAAAGATAGATTTAGATTGTACTTAAAGGAGACCTCTTTTACAGTGAGGATGGTGAAACACTAAAACAGGTTTCCCATTGAGGTGGTGGATGTTCCATCCCTGGAAACATTTGAGGTCAGGTTGGATGGGACTGAGCAACCTCATCTAGCTGAAGAGGTCCATGGGCCTTGCTGTGGGAATTGGAGCAGGTAATCTTAAAGAGCTTTCAATCCAAACCATTCAGTGTTTCTATGAAATAGGAGTAATATGGATACAGCTACCAGGTAGCTGAGTTGCTGCATCACTTAATAGTGTGGGTCTGTTGAGTTTGCCAGTCTGCCTTTGTTTCAGACCCCATGGTGTGTCATGCCTTGGGCAAAGTGTTTTCTTCTGTACGTGGTATGGACAGAGAATGTGTGCAATCTACATGCACACAAATTTTATCTTTGGTTGTTTCAATGCAAACGCAGAGGGACTGGAACTAGATGATCTTTCAAGTCCCTTCCAACCCAAACTATTCTGTGATTCCATGAAAAGGCCTATTTAATGCTCCATCATAAATTTAGGAACATTTAAGATGCAGATGAACGTGAAAGCTTTAAAAGGTAACAAGGAATAGTTAACAGGAGTCCCCATTATTTTTGTGGAGCATTTTCATCTGTAATGGGAACTGTCATTACAGGCTCTGTCCACCTTTAGGAGCTGTGACTGGAATAAGAGCATAAAAGCTTAATCAGAAAAACATGTTGAAAAATGAAGACCAAAAAATTCCAACACGTAATTTGTTTTGTTGGAGCAAGCAAACTAAGCTAATCTTACAGGGTAGTAGATACACAGGGTAATAGAAATTTAAAGCAGAACTGTATGCTTGCTCTTTTAAATAAATTATTAAGGATAGGTGCTGAGAAACTAGACCCAAATCTGACCTCAGATTTGGCCATTTCAGTAAAGAGGAATTAAATAAATGCCATTTTGGCATTTAACATTTCAGCTTTTCTGGGGCATAGCTATCATTCACATAAGAGGAAATTAAAAAATTATGAAGTTCATTTTATCTTTGTCTTAAATGTAAGTGTCAGGGAGAGGAAGTTGCTGTTTATCAAGTAGAATAGAGTTTAAATCATCTAGTTCTGTTGAGTGTATATGTTATATAAAGATGTATTGTACTTGATGATGGGTATCATTAAGCATGGGCTGATAGGTGAATCCAGGGACTATATTAGGAGGCATAGTATACCTTTCTTTCTTTAGAGTGTTGGTTTACAGCATCTCAAAGGTGAATCTCCTGTTTTAATATACAAAAACCAGACGACTTTTTATAGACAGTTGCTGTAACTGTCTTCTCTCTAAATATTTGATCGGGAGGCATCTCCCTCTTTATTGTGGACCATAGCACAGTTGTCAGAGGTCACATGAGAGGCTTCAGTTTGAATCCAGTCAATGGCTGTTTGTGGTAGAAGGCACTGGATGATCCACTGGGAGGGAAAGAGGAGCTCCTTAACACAGGAAGAACAAGTCCTCTTCAGTTCCCACTCTTGTTTCTCAGCCTGCTCTCAGTCCCTCAGGATCATGGTGGTAGACTGTGCCTCATTTCTCTTTTTCCATAAGTTGTTTTTTGGAGCTACAGAAAGACCACTTTCAAATATACCTGTAGATTTTTATGGAAATTCACTCCTCTTTCTGATTTTTCTTAGGTAAGAGGAGGGTAAGTGTGAATATGTAGTCAGGTTTTTCTGTTAGCAGCAAAGAATGCACAAGTCCCTAGACCCGGGAAAGTCAACTTACAGGTATCGGCTGTATAACACAAAATTTCTTTCTTTTAGTGTCTGTAAAGCTGTAGTTTTCTGTATGTATCTGGGCACTGCTGGAGGTGATATCAGTCAGGCAACAAAATAATTTGTCTGGTAATCCAATCCAGAAGTAGCAAGCACTACTGTTTCCACCTTCAGCCTTAACCAAATTGAAAAATGTGGCTGCTTTCATTTACAAGTTTCTTACACACTCATCTAGACCATAAACAAAGGTATCTTTTGAAGTCACATTGAAAATACGACAACAGATGTGGAAATATGGACCAAAATCTAAAACCTAGAGCCAGCTGCAGTTGAAGAGCAAAAAAGAGGCTGATAAAAGAATTATCTTCAGCATTATCTTTAGGCAAAATAAAGACTTATAAGCACTGGTGTTATACAAATTTTTATTTGTTTTTCATTCGCTCCTTTACCTTACAAAAATCCCTGTTATATACAATTTTGATTTTCTTTTGCTTCCAAAGTGATGTAGTTAGAATTCTCTTTAACAACTAAACCAAGCATGTTAATGTATTTTACTGGAAATTGGGTAAGGTCTTCTGAAAGTGTAAGCATTTTTCTAAGGGAAAGTAAGGAAAGACAAGATTGACAACTGATTTAATAAATTAGATGTTTCCAAGTAGGTTGAACTTACAGGTATGCACTGTGGAGGAATTAGCTGAAGAAGTTAATTGAAATTTTATCATTTAACCTCAAAGACTGTTGAAGAATGAATCCAACTCCATAGCAAAGTGTGATGTCCTTTTTTTAACCTACATTTAAAGAGAGCTGTGATTGTTAGCCCAACTTAATGCCCAGAAAGAATGGGAAAAAATGAGTTATGAAATATCCAGAGGATGATGTGTAGCAGGTATTTCTGGGGAGGAATTCGCACAGCTCAGACCAGTTGGAGAGTAACAAGAATGCACAGCTCTGGTCTGTAGATCCAGCAAACTCATAGATCTTATGGGCATCAGCTGTGTAACAGGAACTGTCTTTCTGCTGTGAAGGATCTGTAGTCTGAGGAGAAATTAGCAATAGTTCAGCATCCAACCAAAAAGATGTATTAATTGTAAGGCTTAAAATTGTTCTGGTCAGAGTCTGTTAAAATGAATAATTTTCATTAATTATTCCAGCAATTGACTGCTGAGTATGTTTATTACAGTTTGCCAGTCTGAGAAGTGCTGTTCATACTGTGAAAGTCAGAATCCAGCCCTAGAAAATTGAAAGGAAAAATCCTAAAATTCACAAAGCACAGGGAAAATTTGCCACTGCTAGTTATGGGGAGAAGAATTTCCTTTGTTTTTTTTTTCCCCTGGATGGTGTAAACTGACATAAGATGTAGTAAGTGTTAGAATTTTCCCTTCTACGGAGCAGTGGTGAGGCTTGTGCTGGATCACTCTGGTCAAAATTAGGTACTATATTTGAAGAAAAATGTGGACCAGTTGAAGAGAATCAGGAGAGGACATCAGAAGTTACTTAAAAGTACAGAAAACATGAGAACAAGAACATTGAAAGAACGGAGTTTGTACAGTGTAAAGAAAGTAAGATTAAGGCATGGATGGTATTATAAAATGTTGTTGCAGAAAGGAAATACTCTAGTGGGGAAGTAGCAATCTTGAATTTTAAGAGAGGGAAATTTAGGCCACGTGCTAGGAAAGGGTTTTGAGTAGAAAGAATAGAGAAGTGCTGAAAAATGACTCAGGGGGCCTGTGGAATTTCCATTACTAAAGGTTTTTAAAAATAGATGAGAAAACCCGAGAAATAACTAAACTAGAACTGATCCTGCCTCTAGGTAGCTGGATGATCCCACCCATCTCTATTTTCTATTATGTTTCTTTTTTAATCAAGGGACATCCCAAGGCTCCAATTACATGCATTTTCACATTTTCTCATCATGTTTAGTTTTTAAGAGGAAGCAGTCTGTCTCCCATGTTAATGACTAAACTTTTTACTAATCTTACTCAAACTATCCTCAGAAGAATCCTGTTGCTACATACGTATGCCAGGCGAGCGTCAGTTTTCACAGGTGATGGTTACAAACTGGAGCACTGCGGACCAGAATTAATAGTACTGAGTAGTGTTTAGTCATTCCATTGTATCCCAGTGAACCCCTCATTTAGAAATTAATTAGTTGCAGTGTAGTCAAAAATATCTGAAGTCTTTGAGCACAAGAGGGAAAATGGAGTTCTAAAATCTGGGTTTCCCTATTTTCATCCCCAGTAGGCTCCAGTAAGTAACTGTTGGGTTTATTATTTATTATGCATTATTCATTGTGCCGTCTCTTTTTATGACTTTGAAGTGATTTGTATGCTGTTGTAGAAGGTAGAGCCCTATTGTCTGTCAGTGTGCATGTTGCTTGGATCTCATTTTATTTGTAAAAATAGTAAAAAATTCTACATCTTAAACTCCTGGTCAAAAACTTCCATTATTCCCTTCTGGAACGTGGTCTTATATGAGGGGAAAAAAAATACCAAACACCTCTATTCTATTATTATTTAAATTATTCCTTGGTATTATTTGGTTTGAATATTTATTAGCTTTTTGATAACCCCTTAAATTATTCATAAAGGGTAGCCATACGGTTTGATGGAAAAAGCAGTACAATGAAACCTTATTTTGCATTGCCAGCTTCTTTCATACAAACTATTCTCCATTTCTTTTTTTTTTTTTTAAATTTTTTTAGCAGTGAGGGTTTGCAAGGTGCTGGAATCTCTGTTGTGCTTCTTGCAGCCTCCCCTCCCTCTTGGTTTCAGTGGGTTCATCCAGCACCTCACCACCTTGTGTGCCCCGGTGTGGTTTAGGTGAAATAATAAATATCCTCCGAGTGAGATGGAAATGAAGAGGCAAAGGTCAGGAAAGAGAGATGCCATTTCCCATAAAATATGAAAAGTGTATGAGGAATTACTGATGTAGGAGAAAAGAGAATAAAGTATTGTTTTAGGTGATTTATGGGATTTTCTTTTGACTCCCACAAGACTCCAAAGAAATAAGGGCAGTTGCTATACTGACTGAAATATCCATGTGTATGTCAAGTATCTGACAGGAGTCAGCAACAAATGCTTGACAGGAAGGCATAAAACCTTACAGTAAGCAGATTGGGGAAGGATTATTTTCATGTACTGTGTCTCATCCTCATCTCTAATATGTATAGGTTTGCTTAAACCCTGAGGAATAAGATTTAGTATTTATTCTAAAAGGTTTTGCATTGCTATAGGTATGCATCACTCAGCATTCCTATTATCAATATACCTACAAAATTCAGACATATTGGCAGATACTTGGTCTCATCAGCATTTTGCAACAGTGATCTTTTAGTCTGATTCTGTGCAGATGCATGCTTATAGCTTTTGAATTTGACATGTTCTGCTTTCATTGACTGTCTCTTTTCTCTTGTTTTGTGTTTTTGACTCATGGCTCACTCTTCTTTATTTGCATTGCTATGACGACTACTAAAACCTAGACTATCTTTTGACCAACTGCCTTGTTTTTATTAAATTCTTCGCCTTATCTCTGCCAGACTCTGTAGTGATTTGGCATTTTAGTGTATCTGACTTCTTGTTTAATTGCACGAGTCTCTTGTGTAATACAAGTCCTTTGCCAAGGCAACCTGCTTAAAATATGAAATACAAAACGGGGTTCAGGAAAGGTCAGTTTTGGTGTTAATATTGTAGGTCAGTGTGAAGCTTACTTGACTCTGAAGGGCCTGGATTTTAAAACCCATGATAGTCCAGTGTCAGACTATTGACCAATTTCTTTTTGTTTCCAGCTGAGCTGCCAGGATCATCTGCAATCAAGCTCTCCTCCTTGTGTGATCTTCCAGCTCAGCTGGAAGAATTGTACCAGCAGGGCTTTGTCTTGGCTGCTGTCCACCCTTTTGTGCAACCAACTGATGAAAAAGAGAAAACTCCCCAGGAACAAATCTTCAGGGCTGTGCTTATCAAGAAAACAGAAAGGTAAAGCACTTCCAGTGAACTGGGATAAAAATAGACAATGTGATTTCCTGCTGAGTTTTGACCTACATCAGGAAATTATAGCAGAGTTTACTGTGCAAGACTTGATTTTTTTTTTCTTTTTTTTTTTTTTTGGTGGGTTTGAATAGGCTTAACATGTTCTTCATGTTTACAATTTGTCTGCAGTTTGGCAGGCGACTTGGAGAATAACAAGTTGAAATATGCTCTATATTTTGGGATGTGTTGTCATGAGAGGCAAACAAACAAGCCCTATGCATGACAGTTTGTGAGGATGGTCTTGTTGGTACCCTTTAAGAATTTATTAGATTAAATTGTGACAGAAGAGTTATTTGCTTAGAAAAGGCATATTTTCTGTTTAGATGGTTACAATTAATGCAATTAATTTGAGAACTGTAGTACTAATGCGTACTTCTTAAATTTATATGTAGACTTTAGGCCCTTCTTTCTTCTAAACAATAAAATTCTTTCAAATTTTTTTTCAGTGCAAACTCCATAAATAAAAATATTGCTTTCCTGCTTTGCTGATTTCTTAAAATGTATTAAGAATATTTTACATAATCAAAGTCTGAAGATGAATAAGGAAACAAGAATTCTGTTCTTTTATGATTCAATGTGATTTCTAAAAAAAAAAAAAATCAATAGGATGTGATGTTAA
Source organism: Regulus satrapa (assembly GCA_013396955.1). Classification (NCBI taxonomy): domain Eukaryota; kingdom Metazoa; phylum Chordata; class Aves; order Passeriformes; family Regulidae; genus Regulus; species Regulus satrapa. The sequence continues at coordinate 226,680 of VWZN01019247.1, read as the reverse complement.
ACAGCCCAGAAGAAAATTAAAATGTGGATATTTGTAAACATATTATTTTTGGTTAATGATTTAAAGCCTAATTTATATTATCTAACCACCCCCAGCTCTGCAGCTACCTTTATTGTTGCAGCCATTCTCTACAGTTTCCTACATTAGCTGCATTCCCCAGTCCAGCCCTTCTTACAATGACCAATTCTGAAGGCTGGCAGATAATTAAACCTCCGTCTGCCAATCCTAGTCCTTCTCTTTGTGCTGATACTTGAAGGAAAGGATGTAGCTGGTTTATACTTCTGTTTAAAAAGCATACCACTCAGCATTCAGTTTGCTGCAGCCTAGTAGCCAGTTGATAGAGGTTATGGACAGAGCTGAAATTCAGCCTCTGACCTAAGGAAAAAGTTCTGCATTTTGTTAGCAAATATATGTAGGCATTAGGTGTCACAGGCAATTTGAGCTTCTAAAATAGCTCTTAATTTACCTTGACTTGATTTTAGTTTTATTCATACAGAAATTCACACTGGCTTGTCTGATATTATTGTTTAAATGGCTTCCATTTTTATGATTAAAACACAGAATGTTTGACGGAACAGTGGACTCGTTGAATGATGTTGGGCTGAGCTTGTGTGATTTTGGGGCCTTGCCTTCCCTGCCTATTCAATATCTTGCTGCAAGCAATAACAGTATTTACGTGCATTAATTTGTAATGTTAAGTAAGCACTAAGGGATTTCTGTTGGTTCTGGGGTCTGAGGGTTCAACATCTTCCATCTGAGCTCTGAAGACCTCTCGGGGAAGAGCAGCTTCCTTCTCAGTGCAGTGATGTGGTCCTCAAGGCAGAGTGCTCAGTGTGTCACTGCTCTCACACTGTAGTTTACATCTGTGCAGACTGATTGTGGAAGAGTACAAAATCTAAATTGCCTGCTCACTCACTCGGGTGCCAGTGTCACACACTTTAGACAGCTGTAAATGGCTGTACAAAATTGAAGACAGTAGAGAGTCTTGAACCAATTATATTTCCTTTTACATTCACAGTCAGTTTCTCTGTATTCTCTTATCTGTCATTTCTGACTGCCCAGGGAAGCGGAAGAGACGTGGTGAAGCAGGAAAAAAACAAGTGCCAGAGAGGGAAATAACATCAGTTTGATGTTTCATGTAGCTTAAATGTTCCTGAGTTTGGCTGAGAGTATGGAAGCAGCTTCTCCCATGGCGTGTGGGTGCAAAAAATATTTGCATTGCCAAAGGTGATGAAGAGAGATGGGTGCAGCACAGATTTCAGATGACTATGGCCTGCAGAGACCACCTGTATCTGAACTGCAAGTTTATGTCATTCCACAAACAGCTGAGGACTAAAAATATGCAGCAGTAGGGAAAAAAAAAAGACATACTGTTAATTTTTTAATTAACCGTTCTCATTACATTGCTGATAATGAATAAATTATATTTTTTCCCCTGAGGACTGTCAGGTGGCTTGTCATCTCAAGACAGTCTCTGTATAAAACAGTTAAATCGTGGGTAGAAGTTAGGTCTGCTTAGGCTAAGATCAGATGAGTGTTTATTTCAGTCATAACATTTTAGGAGTATAAGTAAAAGTAAAAAAAATCACGTCCACCTGCAGTTGTAGTATTGCTAGTAAAGTCATTTATGCTGTGGAGTACAACTTCTTCCCTTTGATGATGTGGTGTTCATGGAGAGCCAAGAGTAATGAAAAACTCTGCACCTTGGTGTGGGGCCCACCCTTGGGCTCCCTGGGCGCTTCCTGCAGAACACCTGAGGCTGCAGCTCTTTCCTCACTGCAGGTGTTTCACCACGGGGCCTCCAGCGCTCTCTGCACTTCATCTGTCCGTGGTCTGGCAGGTACTCAGTGTGTTTTCCACCTTCCCTTTTTTGTTCCCTGAATGGAAGAGAAATGAAATTGTTGCATTAGTGCCTATCTACAGTAATACCGATTCTATCTGTACAGAGACAGAACGGAATGCTTGAATTAGTCTTTTGTCAGTGTTGAACCTTTCCATGTCGGGCTTATGGTTTAAAATGAATACTGTTGACTTGTGCTTTGAGGATTAAGTTTTATAGCTCTGCCTCTCCAGAGGTAGGAAGAGGCTATATGCCACCTGCAGCAGGTGATGGGTATCAGGAACACCATGCTGCTGCTGTCAATGAGATTTGCAGTGCCTGAATTTGTTCAACAATAAAATGGAAAAGGTAGTGCTGAGGCATGTTGTGCATTAGAACTTGTGGAAACAATACCTGTTAGTGTTATTTTTATCCTACCTTGCCCTTGTCCTGTAGTTTCAAAATATTCCTAGTGAATTTGCAATGGCATTATACAGTAAGGTGACTTTGTAAGTCACTTTGATAGCTTTCTGTTGAATCTGTACTGGTATCTCTGGCTTTGTTATCTTGGCTGTATAATCATTTTTGGTAAATGCGGATAATGGGAGTCATTCCTGCTGTAGGCCGTTTGAAGAAACACATCCCCAGCATCTGTGGAAGCTCTGCATGTTGAAAACCAAGGATTATCCACTGAAAGTGTTAGGGAAAATATGGAACAAAGGGACAGATTTTTTAAAAAATCAGCAATGCAGTTGTTTGCAGTGCAAAAGGCATTATGTTCAATTAAAGTACGTGAAATAAATGTAGGAGTGTTTAATGCTTTAGAGGCCCGGGGAATGAAGGTTGTCTACCAGGTTGCTAAACAACTCTGTTGTTGCTCTCATTTAATTTAATATAATAAATTTAAATATTTCTGTGGCACCTAATGGCATAGTGTACACTAAGCAGTTGATTGGAAAGTGCTTTGAAAGTCACATAGAACAGAGTTGGATAAAAGAATAATAAATTCAAGACTCATGAACATTTTCTTTCTCGCTCTAAATTTCAGTGGACTTAACTAAAAAGCAGTTATCTGTTCTATTGTCTCTGTGGAGTTCTGACACAATAGGTCTTCTATAGAGGACCAATTGGTCTTCTGAGACAGAAGACCAATTTTTTCTTAAAGAAAAAATCTTGAAGAATCCTATATCAGTTGTGCGAAGAAAACTCTTTTGAGTCCAGGTTTTTTGAGATTTTTTTTTTTTTCTGAATTTAGGGATGGCCCTAAGAGTGAAGCAGAGGCTTGCTGTTTCTGCTGATGCTTGAGAAGAGTAGATTGACACTGATTTACACTTAGAATCTCAGGAAAGGGAATAAAAACTGGTACTTGGAAAGCATGAATGTCTGACAGTGGGTCTGTGCTGATGGAAGGGATGGGAGAAGGTCCATGTTTTGGGGAGGTTCTGGCTAACCAAGATGAGGAGAGTAACACATACGTTGTTTACATTCCCCCAAGGAACAGAAATCAGTTGTTCTTAGTGTGTGTAGTAACCTTTTTCTCCTTGGCCTTTTATTTCCACACTCATTGTTTTCTTTGCTTTAACAATCTCTGTGCAGGTGTCTTGGGTGCATTCTTATTTTGGACAGCTTGTGTCTGTAGCAAGTTGCCTGTTCCCTGCAGAGAGATTGCTAAGTCAGCCCCCGAATAAAATTATAACAAAACCATAGCACAAAGCAGCTTTTACTTGTTCCCAGCAACCTGTAGTGTGATACCCCGGTCTGGTATCTTAACGTTTCAAAATTCAATGTGAGTTAAAAATGTTTTGGTGTCCCTTTCTAAGTATTCAGCTCTGGAAAACAACCTCCATTCTTTTTCTTTACCAGGAAAGATAGGGGGGTCTGGGCTCATAAACTGTCTGCTTGTAATAGTTTTGACATGTTTGCAGATGCTTCATTTCACCATGATAGAGAAGCAGGGAATATAAATAGTAATCCAAGGAATTTCTCTCTATCTCTGTTTTAGGACATACCATCTACAGGTCCTGCCTTCAGTCAGTAAAGCAACCAACAGGGAAACACTGCTCTGCAGAAATAGACTAAGTAATATAAATTAACCATACTTTTTTTAGAGTTTCTAAATGTCCTAAATTTCTATGTTTACCTCAAGCAGCTTTGCAGCTGTTTTTCCTTTCTGCAAAATAATGAGTTGTCAGGTGTTGTACGGATTCATTGATGAGATGTTTCTAATTATATTTCTGTAATTCCTGTGTCTGTTAGTCCTGACAGAAAGCAAACTGTCATCAGATGGATAACAAGAATTCTTGTTTATCTGCAAAGGAATATGACAGACTGAGTTTAAAAGTTTAATAGTGAATCAAGATTTTTACAGTTTCCTGATTTTGCTGGTATTTCACTTCGGTGCTTTCACTTGGGTGAAATTAGACACTTTGCATCAATACGTTTTTATTTTGAATATAAGTGCGTACATGTGTGTGTGGCTATTTGGTTATTATGTAGGATTTAAGCTTGCAGATGAGAAATGTCTGAATTTACCTTCATGAACATTAGGATCAAACAGGTTTGTGTCCAAATGCGGTGTGTGTTGTTGCTCTCAGCAGGCTGATTTCAACTTAATGAAAAGATAGTATCTATTCCATGCCCAAGAGTCAACAGATATCCTCCTTTAGCTCAAAGGACAATGGTTTGAGTTTTGAAGGCTTGCTATTTGTTACAAGTTCAAAGGAATACATATTTCCTCACAATAACTTTCAACAGTGACCCAAAATAAATGTTCTTTCATCTGTATTCTGAAAATTATAAACACTGCTCATTAAAGATACTTGTGTATTTATACATGCCCAAACTTTTCTCGAGAAACTTTATATACTGTCATTAAAAGAAGTTTATAAATTTTACTAACAAATAATACATATTCCAGTGATAAGGTTCCCTATAGTAAAGAAAATGTTTAGGTAATAACATTAAAGCAGTGTCACATGAATTAGACTTGAGGCTCTTAGGATGCAATATACCTGCTCTTCTTTTAATAAAAAATGCTGTGGTTTTTGTCTGGGCATCATAAAACCCAGTGGATTTTTAGTTTTTGCATTCTTGGTTTTCAGATACTCTGGTTTTGCTGGATTTTTAACCTGATATTGTAGAGATACCAGCTGCTTATGTTAATCACTTTGGTGTGGTTTTTGTGCTGTAGACCAGTTTGTTGTCAGTGTACGGTTCTATTTGAATGGTTGAGCTATTCCTGTGTAGTGGAAAATCTCAAAACTGCACTTACATTCTTAGCATCATCTTAATGAAGCAGTAATTTCAGAGTGTCTGTGCAGTTTACAAGTGTGTTTTGGCTTGCTGAGCTCATGGGCATAGGGAACTTCAGGAAGATTAGGACCAAATGTTGGCTTCCTCAGTTCTGTCTTGTATCTGAAAAGAGTTGGAAATCCAGTTTGTAATGGACACCAAGTTGTCAGTTTTAATAGTTACTTTGTAAGTTACTGGCTCTCCACAGCTGGTTATGGTTTTTCTACCATGAAATGGTGCTTAACAGCAAACAGCTGTGCAGGAAATGACAACCTACCGAAGCAACCATTGTAACATGTTTTTGGCCAGTGAACTTCCAATTATAAGTTAAAATCTTATTTATTCTATGTGTAATCTTCTTGTTTAGTGCCACTAGAAGCTCTGTTTAGGGTTCAGGATGACACTTCTTGGAAGTCTGTGGTTCTGAGCCCTTTTTGTATTGCTAAATTTGAGGGTACCCTCTACCCCTACGCCATCAGGCCGACAAATGCTGTCCCTCTGCTCAGAATCAGATAGACTGAAATTCCACCTCAGCTCTTTGCCATCCTCTGAGTAAGGTTGTCCATGGTGAGCGCTGAGGGTACCTACAGTGGCACAAGAACCCTTCTTCGGGAAAAATTGCTAACAGACAATTATAATGAAGAAAAACAAATGAAAGCCCAGGGTGTGTCAGTTGCAATGAAGTTTCCTGCCAATCTTCAGGGCCAACCAGTTTGTCCTCTCCTGGGGTGGGAGGCAGGAGGCTGCCCTTCCTCACTGCAGGGGAAGTGCTAGCGTTGTTCACACCGTTCCTTGTGTTCCCTCTCTGATATCCCAAAATGTGTTACAGTGAGTACAAGCTGTCCTGGTGAGTCTGGATGATGTAGCAGCGTCTCCAGTTCATCCTGGCTCCCAAGAAGGTACAGCATTGGTGTATCCAGGTGTGCTTCTCTCAGGGCTGGACCTTCTTAATTAATCCAGCAGGTTTTTTTTAACTGAGGAATAAAGGTAATACAAAACCCCAAATGTTTGCAGGAATGAAGGGAGGAAACTCCAATTTTCCAACTTAGGAGGATGAAGAGAAAAGGAAGAACTTGCTGCCTGTGCATCCAGAAGACAAGGGAGATCTTTAAACTGCTCAAGCTTACACATTTTTTTGGCTAAACTAATCTCAGCATTTCTCTTTCTCTTCTGCTTTTTGTTGAGAAATATTTTATGATGGGAAAGTGAAAATCAACTTTACATGTTGGACTCCAACATCGTGTGCTGTAAAACTGGTAAGAGACTCCAGGGTATAGATTATTGGGTTATTTCTCACGATTTACATCAGTCCTTTTTCAGATGAGAGCAAAGGAATGCAAGTGCACAGAACTTGTGCTCTTTGGACTTTTTCTCTTGCTTCTGGGATCTTGATAGATGTACATTTTCTAGAGGTCTTATTTCATAGTTTCTAATGAAAGTGGTCCTAAAAGTAATCCCATTAAATTGATAAAACCAAAACTATATTAATTTCTGTTAATACAGAATTTACGTATACCTATAATTATCTACTTCTCTATGGATATATTAATAATATTCAAAGAGTTTAATGAGGGACTTCTATGATATTAATGAATTACTTTCTGATACATGTATGAAATGCAGTGTTTATTGCATAGAGACTGGACAAAAATTCCTTGCCCACCTAGCTGTGCTCGGAAAATTATTTTTGTGGTCTGTGACATCCATAGGTATTTATTATTTTCATATGAAAAGCTATGGCTCTTGTTCTGTTTGTTTGTTTTTGACAGAATAACAGGCTTTTAAAGTTTTCCTAAAAAGGTGAAAACTACCAGTATAGACAAAGACTTGCTTTTAACACACATAGACATAATTTACTTGAGAGCATGGAAAAATACTTCTTGGAAATATAGTCCTTCTATTGGAAGATTTTAACTAAGGATTTTATGGCCTTTAGTAGGATCTGTTCAGTGTGCTCTGTAAAATAATGTTCTTAACAGAGTGCAATTGTATTTGATGCCATTTCTTTCATGAGCCATAGTGCAGAAGTAGCTCCCAAACTGTTAGAGAAGGCATTAATTATCTCCAATTAAATATTTCCAAGCAGCAAGTGTATTTTAAAGTTAGTCCTTATTAAAGGAGTTAAACAGGACATTTTAAAACCCTGTATTAATAATTACTCTATTTTTATGGATATAATCTGTATCTCAGGCAACTCTTACTCCTTTCAGAGCTTGGAAGCAGATCCTCTAAAAATTGCACAAAATCAGAGCTCAGGGAGCTGTTCAGGGGGAGGAGAGGAATTAGAAGAGAGAGGTTCAAGGCCAGCTTCTCTCTTCCTTATACCTGTCTATAAACATTATGAATATAGTTTGAAAAGGAATTACTTTTTCAGGTAGCCAGGGGATTAAAACATTAAAATACAGTCTTTCTCATTCTTTCAGAGTAATTAGAACAGTGAGTTTTTGTGTGGGTCACGGCAGTGCCAGAGTTATGGACAGCCTTTGCCAAATGGGTGGGCACAGAAATAGCATTACACGTACTTAATTTCCGGGATTTGATATCTTAACTTTGAATTTGAACTGTAATATTTTACAGTCTCTGGGATGGGAGTGGCTTCCTTAGCTGGCCTGGAAGGGAGCTTCTATCCAAGAAGGGAAATAGTGGAAATGTTCCTTGCATTTGCAGAGTTTTGCAGTTGATCCCTTAAATGGGATTGGCTGTCTAAAAAGGGCTTGATTCCTTGCTGCCTGTTGCTGGTAACACACTTCTGGTTTGTAGTTATACAGCAGCCAAAGCACTGGAGAGTTGCATTTGCTCCACTTCATGTTGTATGGACTTGACTTTGCAATACGGAGTGGCAGTTTTGGTGGTTTGTTGATTGCTTGAGCATTAGAGAGCCCTAGTTCATGTTATTTCTGTGTGGAACATGGCTAGATAACATCAGGGCTACTTTTCCTGTTGGTCGTATTCAGCTTTAAAAAAAAAAAAAAGAAAGAAAAAAGTACATCTAGTTGCACTAGCAGGGAGGCTTTCTAAAGTTTATTTTTATGTTCTTGAGTTCATCTGTGGCAGAAAATCTGCAGAAAATAGATTTTCATATCTAGGACTTTAGAACAGCAAAATGGTTGTCTGCAGTACACTTATTGTCCCTCTCAAAAAGATTTTTTATTTTCTTGACAAAGTTGTTCTTGATGCTTAAATTAATTCATGTGTGCCTGTTGCAGAGGAGTAGTGCTGGAATACTGTTAGTGCCCCTATACTGACTTGTGCAAATTCTGTAACGATGTTTGGAGAATTTTTATGAGCACCTATGGTTTGCTAAAATTTGCATCCAGAACGAAGTAGAAAATGGATCCACAGGTTACAAGAAGAACCTAGAAAAGAGGGGGAAAGACAAATAGGAAAGGGACTTCATTGTTACCAAACAATGCAGAGTCTGCTACCACCTGTTCAGGTATAAGTGAGATTAAGAGAAGTGAAGTGAGAGTGTGAAGCCTGTGTGAAGGTGGGAGGATCAAATATAGCAAATGTCTGCAGTACTGCCTAGGAAACACTGCCAGTTTGCAGTCAGCAGCCTACGCTTCGCACGGCTCCGGGGAGCTGTAAGCGTCTCGGGAAAGCCCCTGGGACCATCTGTAGCTGAAGTGTGTTCTGTGTGTCACACAGTCCCGGTCCCCAGAGCAGGCCTTTTGCACAGGCTTGCTTTTGCAGGCATGGCAAGCTTGCCAAGCCCGTTTTGCTGCTTCCTCCAGCACTCCCAGTTCAAACTTCTGTACCTTTCTTCCTGTCCTCTAGGTACCCAGGTATCGAACAGCTACTGGCCAGGATTAGTTCTTCACTTGGAACTAGATCTTCTGATTCTCTGTGAAGTGTTAGGTGACTGCTTTGTTACTAATTCGAAGAATGACAGGCTAGCTTTTATTTTTAATGTTCCCCCATGTGTTCTTCTGAAAAAAGCGAGTGATTGTCTGTATATCCTCTGTGGATCTGTTGGTGTATCAGTTTCCTTTCATGAGAGTCTGGAGGAGATGAAAACTGCCTTCAGTAGCACTGCCTGCAGACTGTTTCTGAAGATCATTCAGTATAACTTCCAAACGTTCCCTTGGCATATTTTGACCAGTACCTTATTTCCACAGTGCTCATTTGTTCAGCAAATGCATATGGCAGATGCCATTTGCTTTGAATTGTTTTAGGAGTGAGTCTCTTCTGAAAGAGAAGGAACTTCAGGCACAGCTTTACATTTCTCAAAACCAAAACATAAAGTAAGACTGAAGGTTAAGCTATTTTGATTGGTCCCTGATTTTAGATGTTGACTTGGAATGGTTTTAGATAAAGAGAAGGGGTTTATTTTAATTGCTGTCTGAAATGCATCTTATATCAGGCTACCCTGTGGGGCACAGAGCATCCATTGGACCACTGCATTGGAGCCTTCTTTTTGTATATCCTGAGTTACATCACCCGTGCACCTAACTGGTATTGGCCCTAGGTGCCAGGCTGCCAAAGTGTTTCTTGCACAGAAAAAGAAATCTGTAAGTCCCTGAAGCTGTAGCTGCCACTTGCCAGAGCTGTATTGAGCTCGGTGGGAAGAATGGATTGGAACCAAAGTTTTGTCTGGAGTTTGGCTCTCCAGGAGAAATACTTTAAAATGGGATATCTGGGTATGCACTTTTAACAACAGATATTGATCCTTCTTTTCTGTGTGCCTTTTTAGGTCTTCAAAAGGTGCCGTCAATAGTGAAGGATATGTCTTGGAGGTAGAATGCTGCTCCTCTTTAAACCACCTTTCAGAGAAAAAGGAGATCCCTGATTTTATTAAGAAAGTGAGTAAAATGAAAAGGGGGGGGGGAGGGGAAAACCCCAGAACACATTATGGTTTTATTTGCACTGTAATTACTGTTTCTAGTTCTGTCAGCTTGGCAGTAGGGATATGTATCACTTGGACCAGCTGAAATACTGCACTAGGGGGAGGGGATTTGTAATTTTAAGTATCTGATAAGCAGTTACACTTTTTGAGAAAAACAAGTTTGATCCTATTACTATTATTATTATTATTAGTAGTAGTAGTAGTAGTGGTGTCACAGGAGAATGACCTTCCACAGATTATATTAATGTACAAGATGGTCCTATAGTGTTCAACATTTTACGTTGAAACAATATATATAGTTTCCATTTTAGTGTCCAGATATCCTGTTGGACAGTACTTTATCTAAAAGGCCTTTTAACTCCAGGGAAACACCCAGATTATTAGAGTTTTGTTTCAGTATCATATGGTGTTTGATTGAGTTGGTACTGGTAACCTAAATACTATTGTTTAGAGTGTTGCTTTCAATTAAGTATTAAATATATACTGGGGAATTTGAGGACAACACTGCAATTCTTTATCAATTGCCTTATCTTTTAAATTCTTTTTGACACTATAATGTATTGCCAGACCAGAAATTGGCAGGTTAAGTTCATTTTAGTGAAAACAGATTCAGATTGTGCTTGTTTCAAGTTTTGCAGCATCTGTTGTGTCCTGGTGCCTGTTACATAAACTACCACTGAGTAGTGTATTTATTTAGCCACAGGGTGTGGGCAGGCAAACTGCCCTAGCTTTAGTCCATTTGCAGTGATAATAGTTAAGAGAATTTTTAGAATAAACTACAGCACAAGGCTTTATGAGCTTGATGGGGATTCAGCTTGACAGACTACATGCATCTTCAATCTTTCATTTTTACTGTGAATTGTAAAAACTAGATTAAAAATCAAGCAGCTGTAACTATCTGCTACTTAAAAATATATAGATTTTGCTATCACAGCAAACTGAAGTTTTCTGAACAAATAATAATATTCAAAAATTTGAGCCCAAATTTTGTTTCAGGTCAAACTGTGTTAATCTGATGTTATCTAGGATTATTTCAATATATTCACACTTAAGGAAAACGGGTGTAGTTATTGTGTACCGGTTTCAACATATTTGATTTTGTTCTTCAGTTCTTTGAGTCAGAGTAGAAATATAGGCATAACTGTCACAACTGGTAGCAAAATTGTGCATCGTTGGAACAGAAAATTTCTTTGCATTTGTAACTTCAGAAAGAGTATGGGTAACATGAAAACAAAATGACAGTCCAGGAGTCATCTTATTTCCATAAATATCCAATTCTGAGACTCTTTAGAATGCTTTTCTAGACACAGAAATGTTTCTGTTGATAGAAGCTATTTGATTATGGGGTTATGAAGATGCCTTTTTGAAAGATAATAATTTAAATTTTAATAGCTAGAATGTATATTTACTATTTCTCTGTAGGTTGAGTATGTCGCTCATCCTCAGATGTTATTTGATGTAGAGAAATTTGAAGTTCTTTGAAGCTGTTGCTGTCAAGTGCATGCTGTGTCACTGTATCTGATTATACACATTGTGAAAGTCTCAACACTTTTATGTAAATCTGACTGAAGAAACAAGACTTGTTTGGGAGTAGGAATTAATTGTCGTATTAACTAATTTGTCTGAGCAACAAAAATATCCACTGCTTTTAAGGGCATATGAACCAGATGTTTGCAAACAAAATAAATAGGAAAATAAAGGATGTTCTTCAAAGTAGTAACAAATAGCTGTTGGAGAATGCAGTTCCTTTCTTTAAAAAATGAACAGCCTTATAAATCTTCTCTAACTGTAGGATACAATTGAAGTTATTAGGATGTTTTAATGGAATAGGGAAATCTTTTATCTTTTCGTAACAGAACCTTTTAGCACAGGTTTACCATCTTACTATATTGCAAATTACCGTGTTTAAAAAAACCCAAACCAAATGGAATGGCTGTATTTTCAAAACAAAATAAGAAATCAACATTTTCTCCCTGAGCTTGCTAGAAAAAAAATTCCTATACACCGAGAAAATTAATTTTATTACTTTTATTGTGAACTACTGAACAAGTATGACTTACCTTGAGTTTGAACAAAGATGCAATTTTAATAACTTTTCTGGATTGACTTTCTGTTGCATTGAAATTGTACATAATATTGAATATTAACTGCTTCTTTCTGCAAACAATACAATTTTGCAAGGGTGTACAGCATAGGCAATATGTGCTTTTTTCTTCTATAACTCTATCTAACTCTACATAAATGTTTAGCAAGGAGGTTATTTCACCTGGACAATGCTTCTTGCTCACCGAAACAAAGTACCTCAGTACAATGTTGACTATAAAGCATGTAGGAAATGCCAAAGAAGACTCTCTGGTCAAACCTCTGTTCTCTTTCTGTGCTGCTGTTCTTTCTCCCAGTTCTCCACTCTCTCTGCTGCTTTTCTGCCACAGTCTCTGGCTATGGCAAGACAGGAGACATTTAAATATTGGGGGCGTGATATTGCATAAAATACACTCTTCCTGTGCTTTAAAATCACATTGGCATCACCACACTGTGCTTGTTCTTTGATATCCGTGTGGATCTAGAGCGACTTAACCTGCCCTAAAGAGCTCAAACAGTCCCATGGTGTCCTTGATACATAATTTGTGGGCAATTAAAGAAGCAATTACACTGTTGTGTGTATGTATTGGTATTAACACTCCTGTCTTTATCTCTCAAGCTAAACAGAGATGAAAGTTTTGCTCATCTGCTTTTAATGAGTGAAGTTAACTTTTGAACTTTCGATCACTGGGGCTCAGATCCTCCTGAAATTGTTGCAAGTAGAGATGTTACTTCTAAGATAACATATTTTGTAATACTTAGACTTGTGTTTCGTGTCAAATAGGGTAACCTTTAATTACTTCCTTTAGTTGCTTTTTGTTTCTGTGCATCCTGTTATCATTTTTTCTTCTGAGAGTGTTCTCTGGAGTCCCTGGAGACAAGTAAGGGAAGGAGGAGCTAGGCTGACATCCAATGTAAAGATTTATTTTGGACACGCAATCATATACGAATGCCAGATATATTTCTCATGGCCTCTGTTTTCTGTGTCAATCTGAGGTATATGTCTAGAACTCTAGCAGGCAGAAGGTTTCACTCCTATGTTCACATCTTTGCTGTGTTGGTGACACGTTAGGAGATTGAGGATTCTTTCTGTACCACGTCTCTCCAGTTTGGACTTGCTAAAATTTAGAAAGCACATATTTGGATCCTCGGTCATCTCCTTAATAATGCACCATCAGAGGGAATTCTTGTATGGTATCTTTTTTTCAGTCTGACAACGTTGCAGGATTCACATTTCTCCGTGTGGAAGTAGGAAGCATGATAAGCACAGAAGGGCATGGTTTAAAAGCGGTGCAGCTTAACTGAAGTCCAAATGCAGGCATCTTCCTTTTGTGTTTTTGGTTAGACATGGCTCTCTTCCTGCTGGTCTGTCCTTGCTTCAGAAATTAGTCTGATTTCTTCCAGCAAACCTAAGACAGTACAGATGAATGATTAGTTTTGCATTTTCAGAAGTAGACTGGTTCCACTTGTAACAGGACTGCCATTGTGAAACACCTTTGTAATGCTTATTGTGTCATGAAATCTGCTGGATGAGACAGTGTGTGTGGAATCTGCTCATTGTTGTTCCCTCTCTTGTGTCCTGGTCAAGTTCAGTGACTAAAAATCATTACCACTGGCTCCAAAGGTGCCAGTAACGTGTCACTTCCTTAACTGATCCTCAGAACAACATCTGTAGTCCAAAGCACTCTACAAATAATCTTAACTCCTGCAGATACGGTGACTTTGCCAGTAAGTTTCTTGACATTTATTTTATTGCCTAGTAATAGCGTTGCTGGGCCAGGGAAGCGATGGTAACTCTCAGATGTAAGTGAGGGGGACCCCGAGGAGGAATCTGCCAACAGAACAGATTGCAAGGATGCTGCCACCCATGTACTTGATCTAGAGTTGGCCTCTGAAAGAGTGACCCCCAGTTCTCTGTGGTCCAAAGGCAAGTTGAGCAGAGAATTGCACTGTTTTGAAAGAAAGGCTGTACAATACTAACACTTGTGTGGAGAACTCTCATCCTGCATTGCTGAAAGGATCTCCTGTATTTGAGCCCTCTTGACAATTTTATGGAAAAGTAAATGTTACCAGGAGTAAAACTGGCATGAGGTATTAGTATGTTTCAAGTGTGAGTTTATGCACGGGAAACTAATATGCATTGCTAAACTGTAGTTGAATTCAGTGTGCACCTGAGGGGTGAGACGTTTCTTGGAGCAGTTTGATCCCCCTGCCCATGATCTACCCTCTCTCAGTTGGAGGGAGCCTCAGGCAAGAGACTGGCTTAGTGGTTGGATAAGGAACTGCTACAGCCCCTGAAAAACTACAGGTCACTCTCACTGCACGTGTCTCTGCTGTGGTGATTTAATTAAAATACTAACACACTTCTTTTCCTGCTCTCTTGATTTTTTTTTCCTTCCATTGATCTGACGCTGTTTCAGAGTTTTCAATTACTGCTATCTTAGTTCATATACGTTGTTTTCTGGAGTCATCTGTGTCATAGTTATAATTGGTGAAGAATTTTTGTTGGTGTTGCTCTTAGAGACAGGTTAATTCTCTAGCTTCTTTTAAGTTGCAAGATAGAAGCAGGCTTGAAGTATTTAGAAGGACTTCTGTTTCTCTTAAAAAAATAACAGCTATAGAAATTTCCTAGAGCTTTTAAAATCTTTTCCATAGATGTTTCTGGTCAAGGGAGGGATTTGCTTACTTTCTATGTATTTAGTCACATTAGAATGAATATTTGTTTTGTGTGATCAAAACAAGGTGCTTCACATACCCATATTTTGTGTGAAAGCAATATGAAATGATTTTGAACTCTCAGCT
>VWZN01019247.1:149683-211827 GCA_013396955.1 Regulus satrapa | reverse complement strand
TTAACAGCATGACAAGGAAATGAAATGACAAAAGTCTGCAATTTCCTAGAAAATAGTGAACATGAAAATTAGTGATATTATATTTTTTTACTTATAACAGGGAGAATAATAAGTAAGATACTGGGGTTCATATAGCTGTTCTAGCATTTGTCATATTCTTGTCTCTTTAATTAATTGTTCTTCATCTCTTAATCTTTACAATGAGATCTATTTTTTTAGAAGGAAAAAAAAGATGCAGCTTATGTGTTCTTAGTAGCACTAGTGTGTTGGTGGTTTTCTTGACTTGGATGCTGCAGTCTTACAGGGATCTCTTCTGTGAAGTCTGTGTTTGCTTTGCTGGTACCAGGGGTCTTTAGATAGTTCTTGCAATCCTAAGCATTATTCTTTATTTTACATATGTTTTAGCTGGTCTGTTCAGAAGTTTCCTGCAGCGTGTACTGTCAGAGCAGGTGGCAGTAAAAATAGAAAAGGGGGAAAAAGTTTGGTCTTTAATACTGCTCAGGGGTTTGTTCCTCAAATAAATAAGTAGTTCAGATTTATCTCTGTGGCTAAAAAAATGGTCCTTCTAGAGTCTTGTTTATTACCTAGGATTATTTACCTAAATGTGATCTCAGTCTCTTCTAAAATCATTTCCATCCTTAAAACAAACCCAAAAAAATCCCACCACAAAACCTTCACTCTCCAGGGTATTTGCAAGAGAACAATACAACATTATTTCTTGAGGGCATTGTAATGAAAACCATTGCTGAGCACTTAGCTGACAGCTTTGTTTTCTGCATGTTTTCAGTGCAAACAGAGGCTCTATTTTATTTTTTAAGTATTTGGATGTTAGCAGTAGATATGGTCATGAGGCAGAACTTGAAACTCAACATCAATAGTTCAGCTGTTTGTAATCTGCTGTGATAATATTTATTAAAGTGCATTTTGTTAACATTTTCTAAGTGTATATATAACAAGAGATGGTAAAAAATAGCATATACTCTATTTTAAACAGCCTGGTGTGAAGGGAAACATCTGTTCCTGCTTAAGCTTCTTTCAACTTGTGTTCTTTTGACTAAGCCCTGTAAGAGTGGTGTTGATATATATCTTCCATGGACATTTCAAAACTATTTTCAGGACTCTCCCAGGAGTCTGGTAGTGCTTTTATAATCCTTTGCCCCCACCAGCTTTCAGAGTCATCCCCCTGCCCAAGATAAAAATAGATATTATAAAGTATGTAGTTTTAATGAGCCTGCTTCTGTCTGGTGGGAAAAAATAACTTTTAAAATAACAATAAATATTATAATGTTTTATATTGTGCTAAAATAAATCACCAGCAAATTGTTCAAATTGTAATTTTGGCTGCGAGTAACAGATGGCTTGATGAAACAATGTGATTTTAAAGAAATGCTTTTCTGTTGATATAAAAATACAAGTAGTATTCCCTGCAAATTAAACGTAAAGCGTGTAAGCTTGAGACTGAATTCCTGCTTTTTAAGATACCCCTGTTGTCTGAACCTTTTTATTTGTTTGTTTTTGCTGCCTAGAGCAGAGATGGACTAAAATCCACTCACATTGAATCACATTATCGCTAGTCATTAAAATGGCTTTTAGATATAACAGTCAACTACACGCCTCTGTAAGTCTTTATTTTCTCGTTGTTTATATTCACCAGTTAGTGTAGGAGTTATGCACAAAAGATTCCTGCACAGAACATGGTTTGCATTTTGAAAATGCCAGTTCTCTAGAGCAAGAGCGTGGGACAGAATTTCTAGAGGCTTATTTTTAAAGTGACTATCAAATATTTGGGTTGAGTGAGCAGAGCTGCCTGCTCAGTAGCAGGCAGTTGTTCCCAAGTCTAAAACAAATTATAGAGAATAAATCCTAAATTATGTGAATAATTTCAAGACCTTTCTTCAGAGTTAGGAGAAGGGTGGGAGTATGCAGGTATATTACGTGGCTTTTGGACCAATACCACACTCACTGAACCTTTGTAGAATGTGGCCAGCACTGTTCACTCTTTGCCCTCAGTGGAAGAACAGGTGCTAAAAGGAGATGATTTGAGAAGAATCAACACATCCAGACCACAGGGAATGAGACTGGTTTCAAGAGCTGTCATCTAATGAAATATGCTGAAAGGAGTCAAGTGTACTTGCCCATGCTGCACTGCATGTTTAGCGTGGCGATATTGTTCTCAGGAGTGAAGGCGATGTGAGCTGGTGAGGAGTTTCAGATTGTTAAATCTCACCCCTTTCTTGGCTCCAGTAGCAGGAGACGTATAGCTTACTGTAATTTGATATCTCCTGCAGCACTGCCTTAAGATCCCACCCTCCGTTTCGTTCAGCACAGCAGCCAGCAAGTCGCAGTAGCTCCTCGCTTCAGTGCATTTCTCCCTGTGCTGTCTGTGGTCTTCAGTTCCCTTCTGCAGAGGCTATTACCAAGGAGCATGCTGTAAAAACTGCAAAGCTTCTTTTCTTGCCCTGTTCAGTGCCTTGTTCTCTACCTTGTTCTTGTTCTAGTTCTTGTGCCTCTGCCACAATTACTGTGAGATCTTAAAATGGCAAATCAATGGTTTGGGATTATGGCAGCGTTTTCCAAATCATCCCTCCAGTGTTTTATCCCTCATTGCCTATTTTGATGGAATTGACAGTGAAAATACTTGATAATTTAAAAACTTGAATTCAGACTGGGATTTTACTTTCTAAAAGCTATATTTATATTTGCTTCTATGTATATGAATGTGAACTATCTATCTCAAAAACAAAATTGGGTGAATGTAAACTGGAAAAAGTTAAAAATGCATGGGAAGTGTAGACTTAAACAAAGGAGCATTCTAGGCAGAAAGGTTGCGTGGTTTGGAAATCTGCAAGCGGTGAAACAGTCAAGAGTGATAGGGTAGAAAAATTATGAGCAGCTGATGCTTTGCTATTTGATTAGCAGAATTATCTTTTTTTTTTTTTTGGTAATGTGTTGCAAGAGATGCAAAAATTTCAAAAGTTTTGAGTCATATAGAAAGAACAAAATCCTCCTTTAGAACATTAGCTAGGCTTAGCTAGTTTTAAAATAAGCAGTAAACTCTTGATGACTGTTCCTGTCTTCTAAGGAAGGAGCATGTGAGACCTATGGAAAATATAAGAGGCAGATTAAAAGCCTGTCTTAATTTTAAACATCTGTTTCCATAAATGAGCAAACTAGGAGGGGGATGTGCAGTATTTATGATGAAATATGTTCTACTAAATATTAATGAAGGAGGACTGAGTTGGAAGACTGTAGTCTTGAGCATACTTTTCCAGTTCCAACCCCTGGCATGCAGTACATAGCATTCTCCTCAAACCACAAGACTGTGGTTTTTGCATGAAGATCCCTGGTGCTGTCTATTTTCAAAGACATTTGCTTGAATCCTAAGAAGATGGTAGAGAGAAATGCACTGATCTTGTTTCTGGTGCACACAGTATGACACCTAATGCCTTTAACATTGTTCTTCTAAAAACAACAACTAAATAAACAGACAGACAAGCATTTCTTTTACTAAGACAGTTCATCCTTGAACTAAGTAGAGAGCTGTGAGCAAAATAAACCAGCTATTGTTTCCAAGGCCACATGTTTGGCCAATAGGATTAAGTAGCTGTCTTTCCCAAAGTTCACAGCAGAGCTAACTAAATGCATCTGACCACCAGAAAATCAGTTCCTCGCTCCTGGAAAATGTCATTTTTCTGAGAGCATTTTTGATATGTGTGCTCTTCATAAATTATTTCTGGGTTTCTGTGAAATTCTTTCAGTACCTTGTTATATAATGAACCATCTAGCAAACCTGCTAATGAAATGGTCAGTCCCAGTGCCTAAGTTTTGAAGATGTTTTCTCCCAGGTCGTTAGCAAGTGTAAGCCTTGAGACCATTTAGGACTGCTGCAAATGCAAGTGCCTCGATGACGTTAGTAAAACTGCTTTTTCTCTGGATGCATCTCAAAAATGCCCAGCTCCTGGCGTTAAAGACTTAAGAAAAAATCCTAACATTTACTAAATAATTTGTTTGGAATTCTTATCTGGAAGAGATCCTCATTATTAAATTGCTGTATGTTGTTTCACATTTTTGTTGGTTTTGGTGGAATACTACCCTGAGCTTGCTGGAAGTGTTTGATTTTCTCTGTGCCATCCCAGGGTGATGTGATCAGGATTTCCTTGTAAGCAATTGCTGAAACTGACAAAAGTGTATGATTCTGTTCAGCATGGGATCCATATCCTTGAGTTTCCATATTTATAAGAGTACCATCATGCTCGCTGTCAATAGGAGATTATTATGGAGCTGACAATGGAACAAGAAACACCGAATCATAAACATTATGTGGGCTGTACAATGGACTTGCCAAGTGTGTCTTTATTCAAAATAGGTTTGAAAAGAGAACCTGTATGGGACTGTTCAAAATGAGCTTTTGAACGTGGGTTCTCACATGACTGTGAGAGCTACAGAGTAAGTAAAACAAATACTTTCCAGAAAAGAGGATTTCATCATTCAGCCATGCCATTGCCAGGCGTGGTTTTACAGATCTTTAATTTCGACTGTCAGCCATTTTCTAATTAGGGTAGAGAGCCTTCAAGAGAACCAGAGATATTTTAAAAGATGGGACATAAATTTGCTACATTAATGTAATGTTTAGTGACACTGCTTTGTGCTGCTGATTGCTCTTTTTCTTCCAAATGCAATACAAAAATAGCGGTCAGGCAATTCTGAAATAAACAATAACACTTCCAAAATGTTAAGAATGTTAACACAAGTGCCCCAGCTAAAATTCAATTAAGGTAGTGACATCAGGGTTGGACACGGTGCTTGTTACTATTTCTTCTAAAGTTCATGGGAGATTTGATATTTATTTTGCAGACAGCGAAGGCTAAATCTGTCATTTTTTTCCCCTCGGGGAAAATGCCAGGTTTCTAATCAAGCAAATTATAGGGATGACATTAAATTCTTTAACTGCCTTGGCCCTCTGTACACATGAAATTTCACCCCTTTTTTAAGCAGATTCTATTTTTAAACTGCCATAAATCCAATTTGTTGCGAGCCAGTTGCAAATGAATTTGGATGTGCCCACTTGGGGGTTTATCCAGATTGAAATAAATGAGTTAAGTTCTGCTTCTGTGATTGAACAATAACGTCCTTTGTGATGGAGATCTGGTCTTGTATTTGTGGTTAATATCATCCAAGCAGCACTTCATGAGGCAGTGAAAACTTTTCTGTTCCCATCTGGGGAAAGGAGCAAATAATTTTTTTTTTTAAAGTTTGGTTGGAATTTCCCTTTTCAAAATTTCCCAAGAAGTATATAATATATTTGGAGAATGAAATTTGTCTTAAACTCTTTAAGTTAGTATTGATCACCTAGCATAAAAGCATTTTCAATCTAGCTTTTTCTCTATTGTGAAAAGTGTTAGAGATGCTTTCGTTTAATCATACCATGCAGTGTGACACAAACCTTTGTTAGTGCTCTTTGTTAGTGCTCTACACTGGCACATAAAGAATGTAATTGTGTTATTTATCTATCTGGAATATGTCTTGGGTGACCCTGTCCAAGTAGCATCGTGTTCTTCCCATTCACTTCAGCTTTAGCCCTTCTTTCTCCCATACTTTGCCTTCTTACTGGTTCCCAACACTGCATCTGCTGAGCTATTTTCCCAGAAGGCTGTGACAGACATGACTGTCTGTGTGTACCAGCACAGGATTCCACAAGAGGGTCCAAAACCTGCAGGTGGCTCGCAGAAATAGTCCTTCTGTGCTCTGTATCTTCTGGGTGCAACCTCTCCAGTAATTGAGGTGTGGGTTTGGTTTTGTGGGGTGGTTTTTTTTGTTGGTTGTTTGTTCTGTTTGTTTGGTCAGTTGGGTTAGTTTTGATTTTGTTTTTTCCCCCCCTGAACCTCATATATTCAGTCTTTGAAATACAGGAAACAGAAAATATTACTCTACTGGGTTTACCGATTAAAAAAAACAACCAAACAAAAAACCAAACATAAAAAAATATTATTTTGTGATTTATCATAAAAATATGATTCTACTGCTTTCTGCATGATTCAGTCTGGATGTGAAGGCAACTAAAATTTCATACTATTTAAGCTCTTGGCAGGATCCTGAAAAACAAATTACCCTTGTAGTTTGAATATGTTCAGCCATTACACTTTCTGATGAAAGCTAGCTTCTTCATGGTTTTGTGAAAAGTTGAAAGGAGAGACTGTGTTTGCTGATACATCACTTTCCTGTTCTGCAGTTTGCATCACACTTTTGATGTAGCATTTCCTGCTACGTTTGCTTTATTGAGAATACGAGATGCTTGGTTTTGCCGTATGTCATTGGGAGAATTTGAAATAAATGTTTAAATAAGATATTGTGTTCTGTAGTGTACAGTATTAACTTTGTTGAGAAACGGTCTTGAAGATACAAACTCTTTTTTCCAACCTTCCCTTTGGCCAATACAGGTAAGATTGTAATTCGGTTTTCAGTTCCTCACGTCTCTGTTGTGAGAACAAGAGCGTCAAAAGAAACACTCAGCTTCAGGTACTCCTTAGAACAAACACAATTTTTTTTTTTTTTGAGTAAGCCAAGACTGTAAAGCATTGCTACAGTATCTGTGAAAGCTGTTCTCTCTCCTGCATATCACAGCGTGGGAGTCTGATGTAGATTGACAAGCAGTCTTTATTGACCAGGACCAGTAATATTACCACAGATGTACTGTCCTCAAACTCTCTAACAGTTGCATACTAGTTAGATTTCTATAATTAGCTGCCCTGCAACCTACTAAACAAATGTAGTGTTGTGTCTGTACATGAGTGATAAGAGATGAAATGAATTTGTAACTCTCACTAACTATATTAAAAAGTATTAATCAAGTTGCAGTGGAGAATCTGGGCCATTGAGCACATTATAAATGCATCTGTCACTGATCCTCATTTAAACCTTCCTGAGCAAAGTAAAAGCTAACTTTCTTTTTAGACGGGTACCCTTTTGGCCAGGATACTGCTAATGGTAGTTTTATTGTCCTGTTTAGCAGTGAGCTTTACTTAAGTCAGCATCCCATGTTTCCCAGGCTAAACACCTGTGAAGACCGTTGCCTTCTTTCCTGGAGGCCTCTGTTTAAATTCCTGTGATAATGAAATGAAAAGTTAATTTAAAATGGAAAATACAGTAGTGGTTTGAAAGAGGAAGTTCTTGTTGATCAGGCATCTTCTGTAGGTTTGTGTATTTGGAGCAGTAACATGTTACCAGGAAGTAAATGATTCATTAAAAAAAACAACCGAAAAAAGAGCGTAGAGAGGATGCAGAAATGAATTTTCTCTTGAATTTGAAAAAGGTACTAAATTCTTCCTTTTCACTTGATACTGAAAAAAAGTCCCACTGAACTGTTTTTCCTAAGTTCATGCTAACTTGAGCATAAGCAAAGAATTGAGACACTATAACACTTTGGAATTTTGTGTTGTGCAGACAAAGTGAAATTATTTCTTTGTTCTCAAGGCATTTGTTTTTTAGACTTTACATTAAGTGAAGAGTATACATTAAATGGAAGCCTTTTCATTTTGGTGAATGATTGTGATAAATGAAGCAGTAGACACTCATATGTTTTCACAGAAGTCTGTCTCGCACTCGCGGTTCTTCTGGGTTTGAGGAGTGTGAGGCTGATGACTCCATAGTCTGCCTGAAAGAGATTTCTCTTTCTGCGTCATCTCAAACCTTTGTTAGTTAATGCTGGCTTTATCTAATTGTCACTACTACTAACCCAATGCTTTTTTCTTAGGATCTTTTGTGATCTGATTCTTTCATTTTCCTCCTTTACCTGAAATGTAAGGGATTAATGATAGAGCTTTTTAGTTTTCTTTTTCTTCTTCTTAGCTCATGTCACAAAGCCTTTTTCTATTCTGAGTTCTGTATCTTCCCTAAAGTGGTGCATTAAAATAGCTTTGCTTTTATGCGCTCATTATGTGAAAGTTTGCCATTTGTGTCTCAATCCAAAATAGGACAAACAACAACTGTTGTTATAGAATTGATAAGCTTTTTCTTGCATAAATGTCATAATCACACACCTTACACAGCAGAAGATATAATAATAAGTCTCCAATTTCATAAGATCAATATAAAAATATTTTTGTAAGAAATACCACTTCAAATATTTTGTTATAAATAAGCTTTATCTCTTGTGAGGAAATATGTAGGCATTTTTTCTTCCCACCCCCCCAATTTTTACATTCTCTCGGCAGGTTGGGCAACTTTTCATCCTGCTTCTTTAGAATGTACCTTTTTATATAAATGCAGCTTGACAATTTCTAGTGGTAGTGGACAAAAGTAGCAAAATTACATGCTCATGCCTTGAAGGGTGTTATTTTCTGTGTTTCTATTTAGTTAAGACAGCTTGACAGTTAAAAATCTAATCTTCTTCAACTTGTAGATTCAAGATG
This sequence comes from Regulus satrapa, assembly GCA_013396955.1. NCBI lineage: Eukaryota > Metazoa > Chordata > Aves > Passeriformes > Regulidae > Regulus > Regulus satrapa. The sequence continues at coordinate 203,419 of VWZN01019247.1, read as the reverse complement.
CTGCAAGTCAAGGCTTGAAATTTGTTGGAATTATACCTCAGTACCATTCCCGAAAGAACTGCCTTGTCAGCACCTCCCTGACACCTGCCAGTAACAACTCTGTGCAATCAAGAGATAATAAAAACGTTTCAAATTACCCCGAGGATCATGCTTCACCGGATGGTGAGAAAATAGACAGCACTGATGGATGCAGTACTCCAGCACAGAGTGAGCAAAGTGCAGACCAATGTGCTCCATCCAGAGACGGCTGTAGAGGTGAAGGACAGGATGCTGAAGAGCAGAATTCTAAGTCTGTGAAGGGAAGTGAAGAGCAGTGTCAGCATGAGAACCCGAGTGCGAGAGAAGCAGCAGACAAGACGAATGGACTTGCAGAGAATGAAGCGCCAGCGCGATGTTTGAAACCACTCACCGGCAGTAAGTACTGTAGTGACCCCTTGTACATAAAAGCCAAGTTAAAATTGCCTCAATTACCTTCCCAGCTCCTTTGGGGGGGGGTGGGGATGCAGGGGGGACATTGCCACTGAGATGGTGAAGAAAAGATGCCCCAAATGAGCCACTTAACCTGATTTCAGCATGGTTACACAGTTCACAGCAACTGAGCGGGAGTCAGATGGCAAAGGAAGAGATGATATAAGCAGGTGCAGCTTTGTTATGGCCCATATGTATGCCTGAGTGTGAAGACTTATTTTTGTCTGCTGTTCAGCTGAATTGGTTCATTTCTGTATTTGTTGCCATACCCTGAGAGCTCTTGATCTTTGTGTCCTTTTTGTCTGTTTGAATAAAAAGCCCTGTTAATCTGCCTGACAAGCTTTTGCAGCCATAGAAGGAATAATTCACAAAGACTTATCACAGTTAGCCCCTTTGTAGCAGGTGAACAGATAGCTGGAATTAAACCACCTCAGGAACAGCATGAATATATGTGATATGGACTCTGAAGTCTCCTAGTATCCTACAGTCAGTGGGGGAGGGTCAGTGCTCCAGTCAGAATTGTAGTTACTGGAAAATAACAGTTATTTTTGCTAATGACTCATGTTTGCTAATTCATAATACAATTTTGATAATGGGGCTCATAATAATTTGTCTTCTGGTTCTTTTTTTTTTTTTTTTTAAGATTTTTTACCCATATACTAGTTTTATTTCTTTCACTTCTTTGACATATTTTTCTTCAGTGGGCTTTCCACTTTTTAAATGTCATTTTATGCCATCAAAAACCACGAGTCTCATCTGAGGTGTAAAATACCCTCCTTAGGGTGTTTGTGGCTCAAAGGTTACTTCTGTAGCAGGAACTGTAGAAGTTTAGAAGAGGATATAGACCAGAGTAATTTAGAAAACTAAAAAAAAAAAATATTCTAGCTCCATTTCCAGTGTAAGCTTCAAAACGCATTTCTTTTCCATGTTTGTTGAAGTTTTCTTGTCAAAGAAAACCATGTTTACACTCATTTCTCTTACTGCTTTCCTTAATTTCCTTACAGGATACAAATCTATGCAGGGGGAACGTAGGTGGAATTTCTAAAGCTGGTACTGTCCTTGACTTTAATTTATCCCTGTTCTCTAAGACTTTGCATAGATTCAGTCAAACAATCCTACCCCTTTGGGAATTTCATATATAGGACCCAGAATGACTTTGCATTGTACTCCTTGGATTATTGTCTTGGTTTCCGTTGCAGTTCGGTGTAATTAGCTTTTAGATCCAATTTGGATCACATTCCAGTAACCTTCCAGCATATTTTCTTCAGTTTTTGTTGGGCAAGGGGGCACCCAGATTGGGTCAAAGCGTAGCTGCTGTTTGGACAGTCTCTTCTCATCTACAGCCTGGTTGTGGGTTGTGCCAACACTATAATTTTACACATAAAACCCCTCTTAGTTTTATAGTTAAAAATTAGTTCTCTGCAGGTCTAACCGGATTGGTTCTTACTCTTTTTTATGTGCTATCTTTGAGAGAGTTAACTTAGCAAGTTTAATCATCTCTTTGATGCTGTTCCTCTCCTTAGTGAACACTGAAATTCTTTTGCTGCAAGTAACGGTGTTCTTAATATTTCTGCATATTGAGAAGCTGATCACCTCCAGTCTTCCTAGCTTTTGTCTGTAACACCCCAGTATTGCTGCACATTTGCCAGAAAAGAGGGCTTATTTTAAAAATGTATTTAACTCCCTCAGTTATCTTTCTTAGAGTGCTTTCTGGCTTTATTTTTTCATACATTTTTTAAATTGCTGAATTATGCAAATACTTCCCAAGACTGAGGGTCTGAGAAGGCAGTTTTATATGATATCTCATCTAAAGTAGAATTTTTCCAAATCCTGTACAACACTGTTGACTTTTTTATTACTCTTGAATGAATTTTTGTTATTACTCCCTTTTGTTAGCACTCCCTTTTCCTCCCATGGAAAATGTATTTCAATTGTTGGCACGAGTTCTCCATCCTTCCTTGAGAGTGTGAAGATTGAAAGCATCAGGTGGTTGGGTTTTTTTTCCTACGTATTCCATAGGAAGTTACCACTCTTGTGCTGCTTCTCCCCTACATAAAAATTCAGGAAAGAAATTACTTATTCCTTACTATCTGTGGGATCTTAAATGTGTTCTTTATTTTAGGTTTTATACTAGTTAAGTGTTATTTTTATGCTTCTTCACTTGATTCCTGAATGTTTTGTAGTGCTCATTTGCTTCCTCCATTTTTAAAAGGCTTTTCAATGCAGTGCTGTAAAATATTTGCCTGTGAACAAGACACAGATATTCTAATAGTATGTCTAACGTCTTGTGTTACTTAGAACCCAACTGAACAGTGTCTTCAGCTATGCTTGAGGATTTGGGGTCACTGGTGAAAACTGTTGGCAGTAGTGACTTGGGTTAGACAGCACCTTCCACTAGACCAGGTTGTCCAGGGATAGGGCAGTCACAACTTCCCTGAGCAGTCTGTTCCAGGGCCTCACCGCCTGTATCGTGAAGAATTTCTCCCTAATACCTAATTGAACCCTGCCCTCTTTCAGTCTGAAGCCATCACCCCGTGTCCTATCACTACATGCCTGGTAAAAAGTCTCTCTTCAGCTCTCTTGTAGGCTCCCTTCAGGTGCTGGAAGGCTGCTCTGAGGTCTTTCCAGGCTGAACAGCCCAAATTTTCTCAGCCTTTCTCACCTGAGGAAAGGTGCCTCATTCCTCTAATCATCTTCATGGCCTCCCCTGGACCCATTGCAAATGTCCTTCCTGTGCTGGGAGCCCAGAGCTGCATGCAGTGCTCCAGGTGGGGTCTCACCAGAGCAGAGGGGCAGAATCCCCTCCCTTGCCCTGCTGGCCACGCTGCTTTCGATGCAGCCCAGGATAGGATTGGATCTCAGGGCTGTGAACACACATTGCTGGGTCGTGCCCAGCTTCTCATATCTTCCAATGTCTTAATACACACCAGAAAGATCTCCTTTTCCAACAAAAGACTCTTCTGGGGGTCAGGATCAAAATGATTGAGAGAGGCATTCTGTGTATGCTTATCTGATTGTTGTCTAGGATTGTCATAATTCCATTCTTTCTAAACAAGTGGTAAACAGCAGGAGAATTCACATTAATGTCTATTCCTTTCTACTCTATTTCAAATAGAGTTCATGTCTGAGATCATTAGATCTCTTTTCATGTCAGTTATGAGCTTCCAGATCTTCCTCTTCAAGTGCTGCCAGCCTGTTTCTTAGCATCTCCCTTCTGATATGTTTTTCAGTGTACACACTGCTTCTTGCTCAGTGATGTTTGTTATGGAGCAATCTTAATATTTCTCTTGACAGCTCTTTCTTTACTTTTAATTGAGGTGAGAACCTAATAGTTTGGAAACAAGAGGAGGTTATTGAGTGAAGGAATTTCATGTTTATGCGTTTGGGGAGAATTTTTGGCTGTTGGAAGTCAATAGAAATTCTACCATTGATTTCCATGTCCATTAATAAGTAAAATGATAATGTCAAAAGTATTTTAATGGTTATTTAAATTATGGTTATACCGTTCTGGGAAGGATATCTGTTTTTAGAGTTGATTCCAGTTTAGGGCTGTGAAAGTTCAGCTTTGCTGTCAGCAATGACTTTTTTGCCTGTAGTAACTGCTCCTAAAATATACTGGAGGAGACATGCAAAAGAGTCTAGAAGATGTTCTAATTTTTAAGACCCTTCACAATTCCATTTCTAAAATTAATTTGCTGTTGTGTTAATGTCTTACCTTGGCTCAGATTCAGAGTAAATCAACAAAGTAGCTATCAAGTCATCATTCTACATGAATGATTCATTGCATTTTCTTGAGATGAGACTGCCATTGACTTGGTTCCATGCCTTTGTGTTATCAAAACTAAGTTATTTAATACTTTAATGGCCATGATCTACAGAATGGAGTTCCTTCTAAATCTGCAGTAAGAGTTCATATTTGAACTGATGATTCCCATAGAGGAATGTTGCATGAGTGCTCTGGTATTATTGTCATAAAATAGTTTATTATCAACAGTGAATCAATTCTGAGTAAGAAATACTGTAAAAGCAAACAAAATTCTGTATTGATTCTTGAGAGAGTCCTACTGTGTTGGACTGCAGGAATGTATTAAGGAGATAACCACATCCCAAAGAATTTTTTGCAGTTGCACAGTGTAATTAGGCAAGGGCAAATAGTGGGTTATGCATTGTTTTAGGTGAAATTCTATGTTACGTTTGTTGCATCATTCAATTTTTTTCCTCTTTGGTAGAAGCAGAGATCTTCGCTCTCTTCAACAAGCCCAAAACCCCACAAAAATGCAGCCAGTATTATACAGTGACTATCCCTATGAGGATCTCCAGGAACGGGCAGACTATCAACAGCTTAGAAGCAAATTGGCTGGAGCACATGACAGATCACTTCAGGAAAGGAGGCTCGTTGGTAAATGCCATCTTCAGCCTTGGAATGGTAAATGGTATGGAAATTACAGAAACCATTATGCTGTGATTGGTTTTCCTTTCTCCTCTAATAGAGATCATTATCTTTGAAGAGAAAATATTTGGGAGGTGGTTTAATATAGATTTGGGGAAGGTTAGTACTAGATCATCCTCTTTCAGTGAAGTGGAATGAGAGTACAGAAAATATTTTAGCGTTTGAATAAGGAAAACAGATCATGTATTGTATTTTATAAACAGAGATGATTTTGTAATTGCAGACATCTACAGAGTTAATAAACAGTACCAAGTAAAGTGAATTAAACTAATAAGATTGCAAAACAGATGACATAAATAGAAGGGTGACTTTGCTGTCTGGCCACACACTGCATCTGGCTCTAGTTTGCAGGTCAGTGCAGGGACTCAAGTTTTATCTCACCAACAAGAAGTCAGTGAATCCAAGTTCTTGCAGAGACCCTTTCCACCTGGATGGCACACTGCTTTACAAAATTGTCTTCTATGTTTGTTTCATCTTAGCTGTGAGTGATGGATAAGTGTTGGTTTTAATTTAGGTAGGTTAAAGGTCTTAGATTTTTGCGTGTTGTGGAAGGGTGGCAGCGGGTCCAGCTTAGTTACTGCTGCAGCTGCTCTTGGCCATCATGGCTTTGAGGGCAAGCCTCTTGCACTGAGAAAGACTTGGGTGCATAGATCCAAGAGACATAGCCAAGGAGCTGTGAGAACAATTGAAAGGAAGTATTTGAACATAAAAATGTTGATGTTGCAGCTGGATTAATTTTATTAATTTTATTTTTGGAAAGTTGTGTGACTGGTATGCTTCATGGTTCAAGTATTTATGGCTGAATCTCTTGCCTAATTCTGGTTTGTTTTGCATTTTTCAAAAGGAAGAATGTGGTAACCCAGAGATTGCACATTCCTACTTAGATTAGTTGGTTTATACCTCAAAATTATAGGGGACCTGCTTCCAGAGCATCTTCTTACTGTTGGTCTGAATTCCAAAATCCAGGTTAAAACACAGGACGATGACTCAGTTCTGGTAAAAGTCAATCAGGAAATTAACAGGCAACCCTAATTTTTCATTTTACAAACAAGTAGCAAAAAAAAGGGAGGTCTAAAGTTCAGCTGATGGAATGCTTTCACACAGCTTCCTGGAAAGCCTTGTAATTGCTAGTTAACTTGCTTAAAACAAATGGTCATTTACTTCATGTATATAAATTGCACAGAGGCAAAGCTAATTGGCTCTATCAGCCTCAGTTATCAGACTCAGTGTTTTTTTTTAAATAAAATCTGCTTGTCAGTTCACTCTGAAATGTTTTAAATACAGCATTTTTCCGTGATTTTAAACTTTTAGAGTTCATTTACATAGCAGAGCCCTGTGGGAGGTTCATGTACTTGGATACCAGAGTGAGGAGTGCTGGATAACTGCCTGTGGACGTAGATAAAGTAGGCTTGAATCTTGGCAGTAATGTTTCAATGCAAACAGGACAACAAATTATGTAAAAGTGGACAGATTCAGGATTAAGTTAGATTAGTGATTGAAAAAGAACAAGTAATGGACATTTTTATTAGCATTTTACGGTTACAGGAGGAACAAGTTTTGAAATAAAGAAGCTGAAACAAGGTTTCTAAAAGCTTTCTATGCTATTAGAAGAACATTTACCAAGAATATCTGTAAGTTGATATTAACTGCAGTTATATGTTTTATCATTTTAATCCTAATTTTTTTTCTATGCTGCAGAAAAATGAAACAGCTTTTTCACTCATATGCCAGGAAGTATCAAACACCACAGGGTAGGGACGAGAGAAGAAGTAGGGGTCTGAGGGCTTCTCAGCTCCTTACTTTTTTCTAGACTTCTATGGCAGCCTGTCCAGCTCTTCATATCTGGTCTTATTCACTGATTAATCCTCTTCCAAATTAAGGTAGTATCAGCATACTTTCTTTAATTGGCTATATCACATTTCTTTGTTCTGGGGGCTGGTTTTCTTTTTGGCTTAAAGTATGAATTCATTATTTTGCTTATTAGACTTAAAAGCTGGGTTATTATCTTCTTCTTTTCCCCTTGTCCTTGGAATACCTAATGAAGTGAAGATTTCCAGATTGTCAGTAGTTATAAATCTGTTTCTTCCTTCTGCTAACAGTTTAATAATTAGTCTTTAAAGGAGTTTTAAAGTTCACTGTTAACAATTGTTTCTTTTTGCTTATTGTACCAGATAATTATAAACAGAAATATAACACAGTTGCATATCACAATATGTAAACCATGTGAGTTACACCATATATTAAATGTACTCAGATTTTGCTGCTAAGTTAGAAGCAGCAGCCTGCTTGGTCCTTGAATGTTCTCTTGTTAAGAGATAACATTTATTTAAATTTGCACTTCAGTACTTGCTGGTATTTTTCATCCAGTTCATGTAATTGATAATTCTGCCTGTAGTCCCAGGTGCAAACTGATCCTGCCTAGTGATCTAATTTGACCATAGGAATTCACCCTTGCCCTCTTCTAGTGAGAATGGAGACTGTAGCAGCAAGCTACAGATTAATATCAAATGGAAAGGAAGTAACAGGTAGGTCTCTTTCTTTCCTGTAACAGCAAGTCTCCAATCAGCACTGTGAGAAGGCAGGAAGAGTCAAACCTCTTCAAGGTTATATTTTGATGCATTAACAGAGTAATCACAAGCCTGTTCGTCTTCAGTTGTTTTGAACTGTAGCTCTTTAAGCGCCTGGCATTTTTGTATTTGTTGTACCATTCTGTCTGTGAATTTTCTGCCTTTCAAACCTAGAAAAGGCCAGCCAACCAGCCAGAAAACATTGACAGTACTTAAACACAAAGCAAATGAAACAAAACGCGAGTTGCTTGGAAGAAGAAAGTGGTCGGGTTTTTAAGAGAGTCCAATTGATTGTCTCTGTCATCTGCTTCCAACAGAGATGAGCTGGCGATGCCTTTGACTGATTATTGTCACCTTAGCCACTGAAGTGCTGGGATTTTTATCATCCATATGGAATTATTTTCTCTCTGTGTATTGAAGGTGAAAAGATTGAGAAGGGGGGAGGAATGCAAGTGCAAAGCAAAGGCAGACATTCAGGTCACGTGCCCCATAAAGCCACAGAGAGCTGGTTTTCCTCATTGAGAGCAACAGCAGCCTAAAGGTTAGTTTTCCCAGATAAGGAGAATTTGTAGTTCAAAGACAAGAGGAAGAAAATTGTCGCCTGCTAAGACAGCTGTCATGGTAAAGTAAGTAATCTTTTCCCATATACCTCCTGCAAATCAGAAGGAAGAACATCAAAATACATTTTTGTCAATCGAGCTACATCAAATATTTATACAGCCCAGTGAAAATAGCTTTTTGTGCACAGTAGGAAACCTTAATAAAAGATGCAGTGGAAATGGAACATTTTCAGAGTAAGGACATTGATTGTAACCTCTACTTTTGGAGCCTTTTCTTTAAGAAGGAATGAAGTTCAAGAGTAGGGATTGGGAAATAGTACTGCAAACAGCAAAGTGAAAATGTTTTGTTTTATTGGCATTTCTTACTGCCCTAAGGCAGATGTATGAATATTTGGAATTTCTCTGGGACTTTTTAACTTAGGCTATGTTCCAGGAGCTGAATCTTGTTAAACAAGAGATTATCAAAAGAGAATACAACTGCATCAGAATCAGGAAATGCTTTACATAGGAAACAGTGAAAACTGGAAAGACCAACTTAGCATCTAAAGCTTTAGATGACTGATCTTTGTAGACAAGTAACATCCAGCTGAACAAATGTATCTGTAAAATCTATCCTGCAGGAATCTGTGCATGAGTTGTCACCCCAAAGTGCCAATGTAATCAATGGAAATCTGGGCTTGGACCCATGCAGACAAAAGGATTTGTGTTGTGATCCACCTCATCCTACATGAGGATATGCAAAAAAATATCAGATACATCTAGATAAGACTGAGATACTTAGTGCTTCCTTTGCCTTATTCTTCACAGACACAAGCAAAGGTAGCACCTATCTTTAAAAATAAAGGCCAAAAGGACAAATCAGGGGCCTACAGGGTGGTCAGCTTCACTTAATTTCTGGCTCTGTAACTGAGTAGGTTCTCTTGGAACTCGTGGACAAATGAAGGAGAGGACAGTGACTGGGGATATTCAGCATGGATTTAACAAGCATAAAACATACCTGAAACTGTCCTCTGTGATAAAATAATGACTTGTAGGTGAAGAGAAAGCAGTAGGTGTCATTTTGGGTGAATTAATCAAGGGAGTTTGGCAGTGGCTCCCACTGTATTTTTGCATCCAAGCTAGAACCATGCAGCCTAGATGAGTAAAAATCTGGTTACATGGCTAGACTCAGAACATCATGGTTAATAGGTGACTGTTTAGCTGGAGTAAAAAGTGGAGTACCACGGAGATCTGTCCTGGGGCCTCTTGTGTTGTAAAATTGTAACAGTTTTATCAATGATGCGCAGGAGGCAGGCAAGGAGGCTTGCTTTTGTCAAATTTGTGGATGATCCCGTACTCAGGAGACAGCTGATATGCCTCAGAACTGGGCTGCCATCCAGAGGAACCTGGGCAGGCTGGAAAAACATGCCAGCAGGAGCTGTTTGAACTTCCATGAGGACAAATGTCCTGCCTCTGGGAAGGGAGAGACCTTTTCACTAATCCACAATGGGGACAGCCTGGCAGGGTAGCAGCTCTGTTGAAAGGTCCAGGGGAATTTTAGTAGGCAGCAAGGTGAAGATGAACCAGCACTTGAGAGAGTTATTTCAGCCTGGAGAAAGGACAGTTTCGGGGACCTAACAGTACCTGGCAGTGCCTATGAGAAGACAATCAAAAAGATGGATCCAGGCCCTTGATTGTGGTGTGTGGTAGGAGGATTGGGAAAAATAGACAATAATTGAAATAAGAGAGGTCCTTTTTGGATATAAAAAATCCACTTTGTCATGGAATGGAAACACTCTGGAAGAGGCTGCCCAGGAAGTTGTGCCATATTCTTGGAGATCTGAAGATGCAGCTGGATAAAGCCACAAGTGGCCTGGTCTGCAGTTATATTGAACCTGCTTTGAGCAGATAGCATGTGTTTGGACTGGAGATCTCCTGAGGTCCCCATCCAGATGAATTACTCTATGATTCTATGAAACTGTTGGATCTGGTGCATCTCACTTAGTGGGCCAGCTCTAGAACATGTGACTGTCCACTTGAGTTGCTCTTAGGTCTAAAGCCCTGTGTGATAAGGGTACTGCAGACGGACCATCTGTGCATTTGGCCATTTCCTTGCCCTTCCACACCTCTGATAAAGAATTTCCTTGAAATTCCTGCTGATTCTGATGGCATAGCATGGGTTTTAAGTGCATTTTCTTCAAAGCATGACCCTACTAAGCTTTCCCTCTGCTGCATTCTCCTTTCCCCCATTATTCTCAGCATCCCAAATGCTTCATATGCAAAGGAATTAGTGATCCAATTATTCTTCCCTGTGCCTCCCTTTTTCTCTGGAAGTGTAGTACATGACCTGTAAAAGGTAAAACATGTGGCCAAGGTGTGAGATGAGAGAATTGGTAGGTGTGCATTCATGGTGTGAATATTTAAAACACTGGCACGACAGGTAGAGAGAGGAGGATAGTTCTGATTGAGAGAGAAATCTCAGTGATTGTCATCAACCAGTTTCTGTAGAGTTCTTCACCAGCCTCACTCTGTTGAATAGACACTATTCTCTACATTTGCAGTTGTCTTTCCCTCATAATTTTCCCCTTCCAGTTTTCTCATTTTTCATGGGTTTCTTTACTAGCACACATAAAAAAAAGTTAAAAAAAATCCATGGATTGCATGATTTAAGGATGTAGCCTTCAGTAATCATTGTATTTCCAACAAGGAAGCAAAATCTTAGAATAATTTGGGTCATAAAAGACCTTTTGGATCCTGAGTCCAACCATAAACTCAGGACTGCCAAGTGATGTTTCTGCTGCCTGTAGGGTCTCTCGAGCTCCACTATTGGTTTCTAAAACATTGCATATGTGCCACCATATTCATGTATGTGGAAGCTGTGAACTGCATGAGTGGAATGTGCAACAGAATGAAACATAAAGGATGATTTAGGAGTGAGTGTAAACACACGCCTGCTGATTGTGTTTTGATGGCTTATTAATTAGCTGGCAAACACGGGGCGAGGGGAGAGCTCACGCTGCCGTTGTGCCAACAGTGTGGCACTGAATTTCATTAAGGCAATTCACAATCCAGGAGCAGTGCACTGGTGCTGTATAAAGCTGCCCTGGCGAGATCTGGATGTTTGTGTCTAGAAGGGATCTGCTTTCAGTCTTAGAAGTGTGGTCCTTTCATCCCTGCTTTGGAAAATTAAATGGCTATTTGTACATTGGCATCCTGAAATAGATTTGGATACAGGTTTGGGTGTTGGAATGTGATATTTCACAGAACCCTTTGTAGTGTCAAGTCTAACAAAGTGCTGGTTTTGAATGAAATCCTGTAATTAAATCATGTACCTTTTGGTATGTGGCAAGCTTGCTTTCCCTGTGTTTTCAAACCTCTAACCCAGCTACTTAGTGATCTGGCCTGTTACTTCACAACAAAAATGTTCTTCTCACTTGGATGAGAAATGTGTCTGGATGACAGGAGTTACTGCTTTGTAGTCCAGCTCATCCACCTTGGAGCAATGTATGTTCCTGGCTTGCTCTAGTGGTGAGGAGTCTTCATCTCTCTTTATTTTAAATAAGAGTTGCAGGAAACCTGCCAGTGGAAACAGTGCAAAAGTAGACAGAGTATTTTTCTTCTTCTTTCAGTCTCCTAACAGAACCTCAAGGACAGTCCCTAGTAAGTGGTTTACAACGTTTTTGCTTCACAAGTGAACAAAAAAAAAAAAAAAGTTCGGTTAATATTGAGACAAGTATTTGCATCTCCTGACTTGCAGCTTTATAACTCAACTGCAACAGCAGCAAAAGAGGATAAGGGACTGTGCAAATAGAAACAGAGGGGTTGTGCATTGACACCTGCAGCAGCAGTGTTGCTGTAGTGTGTGTGTGTGTGTGTGTGTGTGTGTGTGTGTGTGTTTAGACATAAGCCTCCAGATGTAGGAGTCTGGTCTGTTGTGGCCTTTGCCTGCAACAGATTTATTATTTCCAGATAATAAATTGAATTTAGATCATGTAATGACATTGGAAGATGTTGACTGAGATTGTGTCTGCAAGAGGTAAGAAGCCTCTTAATCCTCCTCACTGCTTTCTTTGTGAAAATTGTTTTTGAGTTTGATATATGTTTTCTCTTGGAGGCAGCGATTCCTTCCTGCTGGCATTTCTTGACCTTGTAACATCTACCAGGAAAGCAGGATGACCCTGATGAAACACCTAAACAGGCTTATCCAGAAGACTCCCCTGTCAGTTCAAGAATCTGTCAGTTTGGCATGTGTGACTGCATTTCAGAAACATGTATCATACCAGTTCAAGGAATATAGTGTTGCTAGAAATGTAAGGAAACTGTCACGCAAAATACAACATCTGGGGAGGGGATAAGCAAGGTCTTTATAATCACTCATACAGGGTAAATATATTGTTCATACTAAAAGGCTGAAAAAGACGCTTTTTGACAATGTGAGAAGAGTTTTCTCTGTTCGTAAAGAGCACAGTCCTGCTTATTTACAGTTTCCCTAAATGCAATTCTATTGTTTCATCAATCAGCTTATTTTAACAAAGAAAGATAAGTTTGGGGTTTTTTTCTTTTTTTTTTTCTTTTTTTTTTTCTTCTTTTTTTTTTCAGTTATTCTGCTTCTGTTTTGTCATGGAACTGACAAAACCTAAGTTCTGGTATATGGAAGTGATTGCTGGTTATGGAGTGTGTGGCTGAATTAAAGGAGAAAGTGCTGCTCAAGTAACTTTAAGAGTATGTGCTATCTGAAAAAAGGCTGAACGTGGAGGGAATGCAAATGAGAACAGAGAGGCACTAAACCAGATGGTCAAAATGCCTTCATAAATTGATTAAATAGTAATGAATTTATCTTTTCTTTCACACTGTTCAGATATGCCAGATCATCCTTAGTCGTGTAGATCACTCTGTCTGCAGTGGCTGATCCATATGCAGGGTTCTGACTTGTGTGAATGAATGGATATTATCACAAGTATCAATATCATAAAAATAAGTCAGTATCTCTTCAAAACCCCTTGAAAATAACACATTGACATAACACATGGATTTTAGTGTGTTTATACCTTCAAGTAGGTGAGCAGTACTGCTGAACTGAGGACTGAATCACTTTTGCCTGCTCAGAATGGGAGAGCTGAGGTTTCTGATGGCAGAGGCTGGAATAAGACTGGACAGCAAGGTTTGCTATTAGGGAGTAGGATTACTCTTAAAACTGTTAGAGATACAAGTCTCATCCATTTAATAGAGCTAGACTATCCAAGAATGTCCGTGAACTTTTTAGTAACATCCTTGGAAGAGTATGTTAATAATAAATTCAGATGCCTCACTACACATGGAGTGTCTTCTGTAAAGCTTACAGGCAGCCCTGTGTTTTCACAGATTCTTTGCACGGGACAATGGATGGAGTATTCCTCTTCGAAGATGTTGCTGTGGAAGACAGTAAAACCATGCAGGGCTATGATGCAATTGTGGTAGAGCAGTGGACTGTCTTGAAGGTATGTGTACAGTCTTTTTTCTTTTACTTTTTTTTTTTTTGCAAATCAAAACACTTCAGGACTGTGAGACAGAATCTCACATTGGTATTGATCTGTGCTCCAACAGTGCCAGCCAGGCAGCCAGAGGGAAGGGGCGCAACGTTAACAATAATGCCAGTTCACCCCGCTCCGGGTTTGTACGACACTGATACTTCTGATCTTGACCTTGTGGGTTTTTTGGAGGGTAGGAAATGTGAGTGACAGTGAGCAATGAAACTCAGAGCTATCTGTCTCAAAATTACAGATGTCTGCTAGATTAACTGCACAGGGGATCTCCATTGGTTGTCAGGGCAACATGATCACACAAGTCATTGTAGCATTGCAGTTCTAAAGAAGGCAGCCCTTTAGGTAGGCAGGCTCAGCTGCGGGAGGAAGGCATGGAGTACTGCCTTGGCTCTGTCTGTCCTCCTTCATATGCTGAAAAAACTGCATGCATATTCTGGGTAGCCCCCATACACAAACTGTGTATGTCACAACTTGGCCCTCTGCAGATCCAGGTGCCCGTGCAGATCAGGAGAAGCACTGCTTAGGCCAGATCGGTCGGTACTGATCTTCCACAGCAAATTTGACACACGCAGTACTTCTGTATTTGAAAAGCTGGGCTTAAATTTTTTGTGACTTGAAGCAAAAAGAACATAGGGGGAGGAAAAGAAGTAGTTGCAGAGCTCTTAAAAGTTTTGTTGTAGTTGTTTTTAACCTGATAGATGCTAGATAACTAGAAATAGATGCTGTGTATCTATAAAGACAGTACCTGATCATTTCACCCTTATTGTAAAGGGTGTAAAATTCTTAGACAGATAATCCCTCCTTTTGGCACGTACATGCCAGAAGAACAGATTAAGGGAAAATAGGACAGATGCTAGAGGAAGTGTGTAAAATTCCAGACTAAGATTAAGAGTTTTGTTATTAGATGATGATTTTGTAGTTCAGCATGAAATGACAAAATAGTAACAGCTACAAATAACTTGCAGAACACTTCCGTGCATTAATAGCAGCTTTTCTTATTGCTGATTTGTCTGAAAAATTATTCCTTTATTGCATAAAATGTTATTCCACTTATGGCAGACTTGACTGTAAATTCTTGTTCATTTTTAGGGTCAAATTGCAGTGTTGCCACTCAGGAACAAGGTTTTGGGGTAATGACAGATGGTTTCATGAGTGCATTAGGTCAGGGCTGATCAAGAAGGCAAACGTTAAGGAGCATTAATGTTAACCATATGTTTAAAACTGCTAGAAAATGAATAGAGGGTGGAACAGTGAGTATAAACTACTTCATACTACTGTGTAAGCTGTGTTTGACAGCACCTTATTTCAGAAGGCTGTGTTAGCACAGCAGTTGTTCAGAGAAGAGAGTGGGCATGGTCAGTGATACAGACAGCTTCCATATTAGGAAGACTTTACCATGTGTGTCCTTTCATCCTGGAAAAGTTAAGAATGGAATATGTAAAGAGCTCCTAAAACATGGGAAAGAGCTTAATAGTGTCTGTTTGCCATGTCTTCCAGTATAAGAGCAACTTACCAAATGGCACTAGTCAGAGCCAGGTGCAAAGCAAACCAAAGAGAGATATTTCAGATAATTATTTATGCAGCAGATCTGTGGAACACCTTTCTGGATAAGGTTGTGGGTTCAGGAAGTTTAGAGGATCTTGTGTTCATACAAGCATTCTAATTCAGATCAGGAGTGCTTGTTTGAAGTGAGTCCACTGATCCATCCTTAATATGCCTCACTTCACCTCACAGAATGGTCCCACAGTGCACAAACTGGATTTCTTTCAGTAGAAACTAAGCCAGACATGCTAAATACACTAAATATTTGGGGCATGCTTGACCTAACATGTATTACTTTTCCTTAACCCACAGCCATGTTGGAAATAGCTTTCCGAGTTATAAACGAATGCTTGGCCAGAGCCAGTTTGGCTCTCAAACAACCAAACCAAGGGTCTCCCAAATCAGTAGGATATCATAACAAAGTTAGGCATAATCTATGTGGCCACAGGTCAGCTTCTGTCAAAGCTACATGATGAGGATAATGGGGATCCTGTGTTGGCAAAGTGCTGACCAAAACACCAGGATGTGGCAGAAGAGTATTTTCTATTAGGGCCTTTTGAAGTGTTAGAGGCCTCACAGGTCGAGTATCATTTGCTTTCAATTCTAGCAATTCCATGCTGGAGAACACAGCTGGTCAACAGATTAAGGAATGAACCTCCCAGTGCCATCTGCTGTGTCAGGAGATGCTGTACTGCTGCACACTATGTCTTTGTGAGGGCTAATGCGGAGAATCTCCTGTTCCAGACATAAGATTTGGGATGTGCAATTTCAGAAACTGACTAATAGCATATACTGAGCTTGCCAGTGTGATCAGATTATTCTCTGCTGTAATTAAAAATTTGGATGCTGGGTGTTCCCTGGCAGTTTTGCTCTTTTGAGATCAAGTGTGGCTGTTCTTTGGGCATTATAAAAATGTTCCCCACCAAGCTGAAAGTGGAAGAATATGGGGAAAAAAAACTTTTTGAAGGAAGAATGTTGAGGCATTAGGGAAGTCTTGCAAAGGTTTTACCTATTTAAAGAAAGAGCAGAGCTGGTCACCTTGGTTTTCTCCTCCTGCAATTTGAACAGCTGCCAGGATTTATCTTGCCTCATGCTTTCTGAGACATAATAGGTGTAGGTAGGTAAAGTCATGGAATCAATGAAAGGACTGGAAGCTGGGGGATCTGTAGGCACTTGCACAGTGTCGTACTCAGAATACCAAGTGTTAAACCCTTGCACTTCAACTTCGTTTACCATCAACATGGAATAATGCAGTGGCAAAGGAAGGGACTGTAAAATGAGGAAGGAGACAGAGTTCAGTGGTGACAGAAGATGTCCAAAAATCAGTGAAGGCTTATTTCTGTTATGAGTGTTACGAAGTATAATTGCTACAGAGATAGGGAGCAGTGGAATTACTTGTTATGTAGAAGATTGGGCTTTTTTGGGTGTACATTCAGCCCTGATCCACATTAACATTTTCTGTTTGTTATTTCCATTTCTACCAAGGCAGCAGAAGAAGCCCTGATGGGCAGCATGACATAAATGTATATAGTGGATGCTTATTTTAAATTTGTATCAGATTTGGTTATCAGGATGAGCTTTGGAGTTATTAGATATGGTTTGAACTGAATGCAAATTTATTGTGCTGTATCCTAATTAAGAAGAAGAAGAAGAAGAAACAAACAAAAGAATTCCAGCCAGAACAAAATAAAGCTTTTTTAGAAAGGGAGACATGTAGCATGTATCGATGCCCTTTAGAAAGAAAACCTTTCTAAATGAAAAGGTAGAGGGTTGCTGTTTAGCCATTAACACAAAAGAGAGGGTTGGCACATCTCTTAGCAGGGAAAGTGCTGCCTTTTTAATTGCTAAGGCTAATAGAGAAAACAAGCTGAACAGTGTGATGCACTCAGTATGTGTGTAAAATGTCAGTTTGTAGAGGATGTAAAGCTCGCAGCTGTCACAGTATGTGGTCCCGCCAAGCAGCAGACAGGATGTAATAGCTCTGAGTAATTTAACTCTTTATTCTCAGAGCAGAGCTGTGGTATCCTCTAAAAATGACCACAGGACTTGTTATGACAAAATACTGCACTCGTCCTTATCACTTTAACTTTAAAAATGTCAGAATCTATTATTTCCACTGCAGTCTCTGAGATCTGGCCCTAAAACTTGTTTGATGGTTTTAATTCTGCTTGTGTAGGCAAATGTGGGTAGACAGTTCTGATTAATCAGAGCCTGCATGATTTCCCTCTCCCCTACTCTAAATCTGTCGCCTTCCCTTCCCCATTACCCAAGACAAAATACTAATACTGTCTTTAAAATAGAGTGCTATAACATTTATTTTAGATCACTGCATTGTTCTGCCTCTGAAGCTGTGCTCATTTTGAAAATATTGTCCTTAATTTGCATGTATTTTCTCATTGAAAATCTTGAGCTGCTGATTCATCACTTTGTGTCTGCTGCTGTGCCATACCTTTGGTGTACTGACATGAACTAAAATCTCAAATATATTGTGGTGTTGCCATTTCCTTGGCAGGCTTGAATGGGGTCAGTCTCCACCATAGACATGGTAACCCTTTTGAAGTGCGACATAACAAAAGATTTAAAAATTTATCTCTGCTGAGCCTAGGTTGCAAGTTGCCTTAATGTAAGCCTTGAAACAAATTCTCTGGAAATGAGGATTTGATTTGTCTGTAAATCTGATTTAGGTCATATGTCAGTTAAGCCATGTTCTGCTGTCTCTGGCCATGGGAGAAAGGCATGACCAGGTCAGCCAAGGAGTTGATGGTGATGGGCATGAAAAGCCCAGGGGAGTCATGTGTGTGACCCTCTTTACCACTCAGAGGACAGATGTGCTGCCTGGGCATAATATTTCAGCAATGTCTGTTGCTGAGTTCTTATTGCTTTTTAAGAAGAGATGAACAAAAACCTTCATGAGCCTCTTATCTTCAAAAGGTTTTTATAATTCTTGTTTCATGCCTTTATATAAGATATGCCAGCCACATATATGCATATATATTTGTCTGCTGAACTCAGTACACATATGTTTAAAATTGATTAAAATCCATAGGGTAATATTTTCATTGGTTTTGATTATTAATGTAGTAACAAAATCTAGCAATGTGAACTTGGAATGTCCCTGATAATTTCTTGTGGCTCTGGTAGCATTGAACATCTAACAAGGTAAAATCTTCTTCCATGTGAGCAAAGGGCACTTGAAGTACAGTGACTGAAAAGCACAGTATGGATTTAAAAAACGCTTCCTAGCTGTCACAGTTTACTATTAGTAAGTATTAGTTCTCTGCTCACCCATAAAATCTTCAAGGGAAAAGTGAACATCCCAGATCTAAACTTCCCACTTAAGACCAAGTTGAGAGAAAGTATTTCTGTCCTCTTTTACACTTGGTGCAAAACCACTCAGGGCAGGTGTTTGTTGTGCCCAGCAGCTGACCCCAGCAGGGCAGTGGTGCATCTGTGTGGGGATGTTGAAGGCTGTGGCACTGGGTGCTGGGATCCCTCTGTGCGGCACACGGAGCCCGCCTGTGTGCCTGGCTGCTCTGTGAGCCACTGGAGGGTCCAGGCTTCAGCTGCTGGGCTTGCATGGAAACAGATGAATTGCTTGCATAACTGGGGAGTGGTGCAGGAAGCCTTTTGGGAAAAGCCACATGTTGTTTGGTAATAAATTGTAACCAAAGGGAATTATGTTGGGGAAGCTGCCTGGGGACGCCTGAGCTGCGTGTGTAGGGCACACTGGAGGATAGAAGTTCTCAGGTAGTGGCTTTTTATGTTGTTTCCCCCCCAAGAATTGATGGACAAACAGTAAAATCAACCTTAAAATCAATTTTAAAAACCCAGTAAAATCAACCTAAAATCAACTGCTCACCTTAAGGTGCACTTTAAGCGTTGCAGGAATTGGGAAAGTAAAGATGCCAGCATTATTGAAGAAACTGTACTGATGGATTTCTAGATCATATTTATTTCTTGTGTTTCATGGAAAGTTATATGGAGTTGTTTCATCATTTGTACGTTGTCTGTGCAGTGGTGAGTTCAACACATTTCAAGGGATGTTTCCTGTGTGGAGAGCCCTCTGTGTCAACACATTCACTTCGTCCAGCTTTTGCTGCTGAGCCTGTGCTTCTGTAAATGCAGAATTGTGTTACTGTGCAGATGTACTTCTGTGTTACGGGTGCAGGCAGTATCAGGAGCACTCTGATGTTTCTGTCAGTTTATATACATGCTAGAAAATAGGATTTGCACTCACAGAAGTCACTGAGAGAAGCAGACATTGTGGGCACAGAATTTTGGTTTTTTGGTTGTTGTTTTAATGTTACCCTAGATGTGGAGCCAGCTGTGAATGCTAACTCAGCAGCTTTTGTGTATACTGAAATTGTGACTGGATACATCTGAATTGCAGAAACACTCTCTTAACTAGATGCTGTCTCATATAGTGTTATAGCCTTATTATGTTATCCAAAATATTTCACATTGCAGGAGTTCACATATATTTAGTAATTGTAAATAACTCTAAATGACATATGCCCAGAATATTGAGGGAAAAGCCTGCCCATGGATTTATTTATCTTTTTTTTTTCTATTACCTTTACACAAAGGTCTCCATTTGGCAGCTGCTCATTGTGGCTCAGTGACCCGCCTGCTTCTCAAAGATATTGGTGGTTTCCAAGGTTGCAGGAGCCATCCCACAGCCCTCTGCTCGACAGTGTCTGCCAGCAAGGTGCTGTGGTGTGTTACACATGAAAATTCAGGAGCAGCTCAATAATAGAAGAACAAAGTCCAACTTTTGTATTGCCAAAGCATTTGTGAACCTTCTCTTTTGCTTCCAATAAATGTTTTTAATGGTTCAATACTGTTACACTGTCACCAGAAATTGCCTCTTGGAAGAAATCTGAAAACGAAAAAGGCAAATAATTCACAAAGTTAGAGCTTGAATTTAGTCCCCCTGTCAGCTGTGTTATTGCAAACATAAAACGTTTGCAGCATGCTTTTACTGGGTCATTCTTGCACAGTCAAGATACTCAATTTCTCTCACTGTGTTTTCTTTATTTTCCACTATGGTGCAGGTCCTGCCTTTGCCACTTCCATTTCCTCCCTTCAGTGCCCAGGGACAGAAAAGCTTTGGCTTTGGCAGAGTTGGGGATCGGTAGCCAGCCATGGCTGGGGGTGCTGCCCTCGTGGGCTCTCCCCTCTATTTTTTATAAGAAGCTGGTTTGAATGCAGTGCCCATTTTCTGCAACAAACAGTAGGTTACACTTCCAAAGCAACTTGTTTTTTTTTAACTTCCCATCCTCTTTGCCATCTGTCAGTAAATTTTGGTACGCAGTCTGTTAGGTTTTGTTGATAAAGGTTTTATTAAGATTTATTTAATGGGATTTTCAATCTACCACTCTTTAATCCATGTTGGAAAAAAATATTAAATAGTCACAATCCATAGCTGCGTTGTAACTAAATCACATTCACTTAGCCCAGGAAAGAATGATTTCTGAAGAACTTCTGTCTTACAAGAGCTTAGTAGTTGCCTTGTGTTTCATCTTGC
The DNA here is from genome assembly GCA_013396955.1 of Regulus satrapa. Classification (NCBI taxonomy): domain Eukaryota; kingdom Metazoa; phylum Chordata; class Aves; order Passeriformes; family Regulidae; genus Regulus; species Regulus satrapa. Next base: position 182,804 of record VWZN01019247.1, on the reverse strand, counting down.
TGTGGTTAAATTGCTACAGTGGGGTGGGGGGGGGAAGAAGAGAAAAATTGTTAATGCAGTTGTTTGTGTGGCTTGCCCTAGATATTATTCTTATCATTTTTTAATCTTTTTTTTTTTTTTTCCCTAACGAGCCAGAAGCAACTGTGAAAGGAAAAAATGCTGGAAACAAACAATACAGCTACAAATAAAAAGAATTCTTTTCATGTGATGCAAGTCAAGGGAAAATCCTAGCTCAATATGCTCTGGCTTCTTGACATTCAAGGTGTGATCAGAGATTACTTATCATCCACAGGAGAGTGGGAAGCAAGTTAATTAAAATTTTCCACCCTTTCAGTGAATGAAATGTCTCCCAGTTAGAGATGCATTGTTTGAACACTTCTTTTTCAGGAGAGCTCTGGCACAGTTTTTTCCTACTTCTACTGGTGTTCAGTATTTTCTAGTTAGAAAGAGCATTGCACTTTTATTTGAGGGAATGGTGTGTTTGAAATTTCATTTCTATTGTCTCTAATAATAGTAGATAAAATAATTACTGTATTAAATATAAAACTGAGTACAAGATTACTCTTTTCCTCTGCACCCATCCCCCCAGTATATTGTTTGTTTAGAGACATTTTTGCTTTAGAAAGCATTTAATATGACACCAATTAAAGGTCTGTATAACTGTGACTCCTGCTGGCACACAAATTCCAGTTGTGGGATAGAATTACAGCTGATGATTCAGGAGCGGGAGGGAGAAATAATTTCATGTGGTCTTAAAAAAAGCTTCAATTATCTGTATTTGCAAGTCGGGAGTTTGAAGCCCATGTGGATTAACCTGTTTATTTTGGAGTGACTCCTTCCCCTTGTCTGTCATCTTCAAACTCAGCCAATTATTGGGAGTAGTGTATTCCCCAAGGAGGTGGAGATGAGGTGCGGTGTCTTGACTCCAGCGAAGCGCCGTGGAGTTGGAGGGAGCTCCTTAAAGGGCCTGAGGAGCTGAGAAGAGGGAACACCTCTGCATTGTGTGCACACCTCCTGCCTCCAGCCAGCCCAACAGGCACACTGGGATACCAGTGGGTACCAGCACATGGGAAAAACAGGAGGTCACCTTTTTGTAACAACTGTGTAAAACTCTCTAAAGAGGTTGGCTGGTTTTGATTTTTTTATATTGCCAGATTTTTTTAAACCCCCTTTTTTAGGCCTAATTGACTTAAATTTATTTTCTGGTAACTTTACCCTTCTGAATGTGCTTACCTGCTTGTTTCCTTTCTGCACCACTGGGTTGTGAAATACACCATCATGTGCTGCAGATGATGCTTAATCCTGACAAGTCAGACAGGTTCAAAGCCAGCCCTGTCTCACTGCTCAGAGCCTGCAGGGACAGGGGGTTGTGGCAGGAGTGATGGCATGTCCCTGAAATAATTTGGCTTCTACGGCAGCCAAATGAGGTCTGCGTGGTATTGATGTCCTTCCTCATTGCCGTAATCTCCCTCTGATTTCTGACATTTGTTGCACATCCTGATGCAAAGAGAAGGTTCTCCCTGTTAATCACCCACCTTAGGCAATGAATTCAAAATAGAAATCCTCTTTACAACACAAAATGTTCCTCAGGGCACAGACAAGCTCTGCTGTGCCAGTCTTTCCTGATCAGCTTCCCTCCTCTAAATGAGTGAGCTCCTTGTGGTTTTTCCTCTGCAAAGAGTGTTTGATGGAGGGAATGTTTTAGACAGGTCCTTTAATGTGGCACCTCATGAAGAGCTTGTGATGGTGGATGCTCTGACCTTATTCTTAATCATCATGTTGCATGTTTTCATCTTTATGTTTTGAAGGCGTTGACCAATCTCATAAATCTCAGTGTGTTATTAATACTTCTTTTTGAGACGTTACATCTTAAAGGCATCTTGATATGTCATGATTTTTTTTAAATTACACTTGGACGCCCTATTTTAAAAATAGGGTGGAAAGGGTGCACAAATATCCATCTTCCAGAGGGAAATGGGTGTCAAAGGAGACTGTGAATCTACTATGATGCCAGCTGCAGGTTAAGCCCTGATTGCTCCAGAGGACACAAATCAAGGGCTATGTAGTACTGCCCCCCTCTCGCAGAGTTACTAATTCCAGTTTGTACGTGGACACCTTTAAAACAAGGTGATGTTTTAAAGTAGCACCACCTCTCTAAAACCCCACAAGCCTCTGTACAGAAGTAACATTAGTAGCGTTCTCTTGCAGGCACTTTCTGGGGTAGAGATTTTAAACATTCTCCTTTCAAGCAGGACTGATACAGCTTCTTTAGATATTTGCACTTCTAGTCGTGATAGGGGTTTTTAATAGGTATAGTCAGGCAGCTATTCAGTTATAAAGATATAAGTGACCTAAATTACATTCGTTAGAAGAAAGGAATAGCTGAGACTGGAATTCACTAAAATACCTTGAAATAACTATAGCAGGATTTGGATTAGTTCTGATCAAATGACTGTTTCATTACTGTGGAATAAATGGATTTTTTGGAGCTGCAAAACTATTGTGCCTTCCTCAGTGTTGCGAATTGGCAGTTAAAACTCCTTACGTGCACGTGAAACCAGTGCAAGTTTCTGAGCTTTTTGGCAAATGTAATTGTTACTCCAATCAAATTTAGTTATATTTGTAGAGACTAGTAGTTACCATTTGTCTGCTTTGTGTTTGTTAAAATCAAAAGCTAGTAAATATGCTGTAGCATCTATTCATTAAATTACTGGCAGTCTTGGCAATTAGACACCTCTCTGGAATAATCTTTGTTGAAACCACCAGTGGTTCTTTCTGTGTGGATTGCAGAGTCTGCCATTTAGTTGAAAGGGAATGAGCAAGGCTCTGCTGGGTACATGTGCAGCAGGAGCCAGACTCCTGCACTGAAAGGCAAAGCTTTTTGTCTCGCCCACAGATTTCCTGATTCAAAATAAGAAGGCAGCGATGCGTATTTGTGGGTGATAAAAGGAACAGACTCATATTTTTTTGTTCCTGTTGTTGGCTATTTTCCTTTTGATCCATCATGGTGGAGTAACACGACTGATTCTAGTGCAGGTATTCAGGATTGGCTGAAGCTTAGACAAGTCCAGAATCCGAGCAAAGCAATGCTGTAATTTTTTAACTACTTGAACAGAATTTTTCTCGGGAGGAGATAATTGATAGCATACCATTAATTTATCCTGCTCAGATCTGGAATGGTCTAAGCCTACATGGATGAGTCAGGCAGTGTATGAACCGAGATCACAGATGTTTACCATTTTAAACAAACTCCTTCAACAGTTCAGGATGTATGGGCGGTCAGTCATTTGTCTCATGTTTTTGAACGTTTTCCTTCCTGCCTAGCTGAACATAAAACATGGCCCACTATAGTGCAAAACCCCTTTCTCCGTCTGAGAAAACCCTATTTTTTTCTTGGGGAATTTTTTTTTTTTTTTTTGGTGTTAAGCTGAATATCACACTCCCAAGTGATGATGCCAACTGTTGCTTTTCCTTCCCCAGGGAGCTGAGGTGCAGACAGATTACGTCCCGCTGCTGAATTCCCTTGCCATGTACGGCTGGCAGCTGACGTGCGTGCTTCCTACTCCCATTGTGAAGACTAACAGGTAGGGAGGGAGAGGCGGGTGCTGCCTTTTGGCCAGGGAGGCTGCTGTACAAGCACCGCAGTCTGCACAAGCAATTCCCTGTGCAGTGAGTGTGGATTTCCTTGCAAAGCCTGCTGCAGCCGTTCTCGGGGTTTTCCGAGCATCACAAGCTACATGTGGCAGGAAGCACATGTCTGGTGGGGCAGAGAGACTGCAAGGTGGCAATGTGGTTTCTGCACGAGTTTTCTGGGTGTTGTTTCTGCCTGTCTGTAAACTCCATGACTGTAGAATTCCTTTGCTCTGGGATCTTCCGATAACATCCTTTACAGCAAAGACAAAATGTGTGATAATGTTTGGAGTAAGATGTTGTCTAGCTGAAGAAAAGTAATCTTATTCTTAATAGATGTCTGATGCTGCTGATACAGTCTAGCTGAGCAGAACCCTGTGAGATTAGTGTGTCACTGCTCTAGTAGCCTTGTGTGCAGATATAATAATTCTGTGGTCTACTTTGCTATTATTTATATTCTGAGTTTTTAAATATAAATGCAAATCACTTAAAATAATCTTCATAAGTGGTGAAAAACAATCATACCAATTGTTAATAATGAAGATGGTGCTTTGTGAATTTTCACTGGTCAGGAATATATTTATGTGTACATATACACCTGTATATATAAAAATACATAATATATATATGTTATATTATGACAATATAATCAGTCATAATTTTTTATCTTAAAAGACTAAAAATATGCCCAGCTCTTTAGGAGATTTGGATGAAGACTGCTCCTACACATAAAAACCTAAAAAGTAAAAGGCCATCTTTGTTGAGGGAGAAACTGTATTTAAGTTTTACATAAATGTTTAAATATAAAAATGAATTTTAAAAAAATCCCNTCCAGCTTTCTGTATCCCAGTCATACCTTGAGTAACAGAGGTCAGTGCAGAAGGGCACCCACATGGTGGTTGTTCCTTTTACCATGCTGCAGACCCCAGCCCCATTCCAGATGGGTGCTCCAGGAAGGAGGGAGGGAACATTCTGGTGTTGCTGAGACGCAGGCACTGGGGCTCTTGGGTTTCTTCCTTTTTGTTCCAAATAATTTATTCTTTGTTTACACACTAATGCTAAAACATTCAGCAAAACTGTGTCATAGGCTGACAGGCTCTATCAGTCTGAACATTCCTTCTCTCCTTACCCCCAAAATACCAGGCTGCTCAGAGACACCAGGGACAGACAATGTGGGGTTCATTCTTCATTTTGTTCTTCTCTGACCTGCAGAAGTAAATGACCACGATGGATTTTTGCTTTGAATGATGCTGTTTGTGAATTTAATTCATTCTCAGGAGTGTGCCTTTGTTTCTTTTCAGGGAGGGGAATTTATCTACAAAGCAAATTGTATTTCTTCAGAGACCTTCTTTGCCCCAGAAAGCAAAGAAGAAAGAATCCAAGGTAAATAACCTTGAGTTTCAGGTTTCTTTGGGTTTTGCTGGCGGTATTTTAATATTGGAATTGATTTCCCATACACAAAAAATGGCCTATTCAATGTTTCTGTGATACAGTAGTGAGACACAAGGAATGGAACTGTTCAAATGAAAGAAACAAAAACTGCTCAAATGATGTCAAAGCTCCTAGATTTCATTCTCTGTTGAACTCACAGCAGCATAAGAAATGCAGATTTTTCTTCATGTAAAGCAGCCATAAACCTCCATTTAGACCTAAAATTCTGTCATGTTCAGTGCCTGTAAAGAGGAATCAACACTATTTTTCTCTCACCCATTTCCTGTATTTTCTGTTTAAACTGCTCTCTTTTTCTCCTTCTCTCTCTCTGTTTTGGTAGAACCTAGCACAGTGTGGGCCTGATCTTGGCTGGTGTTTCTCTTGTGTGACTATTAATGAATTCTGCCACAATTTAACCAAGAAAAGCCTCTAGATTCCAGCTAAATTATCCAGTGGCATAGCTGACAGCTAATGATGTATGGATATGGATGTATGTGTGTATTCCCACTTCCATTTTTAAACACAAAGCTGTGGGAACCCCTGCCCAAACCTGTCGTGCCATACAGCTGGAGAGTGAAATCCAGGGACTGGAAACTGAGAAAGTGATGACCTTCCTACAGTGGTCAAATTTGCCTTGCCTTTTCTGTATGCAAGGGGTCAGGAAAGCCATATGAGATACGGAAAAGATCTCTAGAACTACGTGACAGTGACTAATGCAGCTTCATTTTTGTTGTGGCTCACTGGGCTTTGGTGAGTGCTGCCAGCCCAATGTCACCTGCAGGAGTGGGCACTTGAGGCCATGCAGAGCTGAGCTGCAGCAGGAGATGGGAAATGCTGAGCAGAGCTGAGCACCAGGAGCATTTTACCCAGCAGTTTAGATAATTGCAGATAGTTTTCATCTGTGAAGCCCTCACTTTTTTTGAGCCTGGTTCTGTGAAAGTTGTGTTTTTGCTACAGTTCAGAGCAGGGGAGTGTTTGAACTGACTGAAGCAGGAGAGAATTGCTATTACAGGGAGTAAGACTGATTTAGGATTTCCCCACTTCCATTAGCAAAGCTGGAGCCCAGAATATTGTGTGAACTTGTTACAAAGCCCATTTTCCTTCTTTTCTCTCTTTGTTTTTCAGGTGATTAAAGGGATCTTGGGATGAGTGTTAGAGTGCCTGTATTTGGTCATTCTTTTCGTACCACTGTGTGTGGTTTTAGTTGAAGGGATGGGAACCCACATGTGGTTGTTCGCCCTCAAATACAGAAAGAAGTATGATGCTGATTTATTGTATTATAATAACACATACATACCATCCAGATGACTTAAAACTTTGTTTAAGTTTTTTTCATTCCGGGTTATAAAAACTTATTTAACAATGTCTGGTTGACAAAACAAAGGACTCACTCGTTGGCAGTGTTAAATATACAGGCATAATTTGAGGGCAGGAATCACTACAGCACATTTTCATAGCAAAGGTCAAGGAAGGATGACATACTTTGATTATAGTTCTGTAAAGGGATGGTTCAACATCCCTACGTGGTTGTTGTGTCACATCAAAGATGCCAGCCCAAGCGTTTGATTAAAAGTTGCTGAGTATTCTGCACATGCAACATCTCAGGCTCTCAGGGATTTTTTTTTTAACTTAAGTTATAGCATGTTTAAAATGTTGGTAGATGACCCTCAGAGGAGGGAAATAGAATGATAACATTAAAAGGATATTGCATTGACGGAAAAGGAACTGTCCTGTCTTTACACATCAGTGAACTGCTGTTCAAGATAGTCAGAGGAACAGAAAAGGAAATATGCAAGGAGTGGTACAACTTCTCTCTTCAGTGAAAAGTACTTCTATTAGTGTAATATTCAACCAGGCATGAGGTATTTGTGTTCATTCACTTTATACAAAACCGATGCTTATTTCAGCAGAAACTGAATGCATTTTTCTGAAATAACAGTGTAAGTACCAGAGTACACACACAAAGTATGCACACACACAAAGCCTCCTACAGCTGGATCCTTATCACATTTAGGGCCCTGATCTTACCTTCTGTCAAAGAGAGCTTTGAGCTAACTGGAGTAGTGGGTGCCCAGCACTTCTGCAAATCAAAGAGGAAAATACTCAGGTGTCTGAATTTTAAACAGCTGAACTCTAGAACTGAGATGTTACTGTTCCTCTTTCTCTAAATTGCAGTGCTGTTGAAGTGAAAAATAACTTCCTTTAAGTAAAACCAAGAAGAGTTTTGTGAAAGCCAGTGTCTTGGGGTTTTTCCCCCTTCTCCTTTTACATTAGTTCTGGCTACCAGGAGGAAAGAACATTGTTCCAGCTTTGTAATCTAATAATAAGTTTTGAATGGCTTTTTCATTAAGAAATAAATAGGTAGATCAAAAATTTGTGAATACAAAATCTTTTGGCCACCTTCCACACAGACCCATTTTCACTGGAGAAAATGGCTTTTTTGAACATGGCTGGGTTGGCTGAATGTCCTGATGAAACTATTTATGCCATCCAAATATTGCCTCCTTCCTAACCCATTCCTGAGCTTGCATCAGCAGCTGACTCTGTTGAAAAAATGGTTGTGCACATTCAGAGGTACTTAGCAAACCTGTGTAGGATGGCTTAGCAGTGGCTTGGAACCGTAGAGCAAGTGCAGAAGAGGCCCAAAGCTGGTAAGGGGACTGGAGCACCTCTGCTCTAAAGACAGGCTGAGAAAGTTGTGGCTGTTCAGCTTGGGGAAGAGAAGGTTGCATGGAGACCTCACAGCAACCTTCCAGTATCGGAAGGGGGCCTGCAGGGAAGTCACAAAGGGACTCTTTGCCAGGAGGTGTAGATAGGACAAGGGGTAATGGCTTCAAACGGAAAGAGGGCAGGTTTAGATTAGATAGTAGAAAGAAATCCTTTACTGTGAGGGTGGTGAGACAGTGGCACAGGTCGCCCAGATGAGTTGTGGGTGCTCCACCCACTGGGGGTGTTGAAGGCCAGGCTGGATGGAACTTGGAGCAACGTGGTCTTCTAGGAGGAGTCTCTGCCCATGGCAGGGTAGTTGGAACTAGATTTCCTTTCAGGTCATTCCAATCCAAACTGTTCTGTGATTCTGTTGTTCTGTGGTCTGGCTTTCCTTGGGAAGCTTGATTTATTTTTTGACAAATGAAGCAGATATAACTGTGACATTTGCCAGCCTTTACATACATTATACCTGTCAAGTTAGTATTTCAAGGTACTGCTAGTTCCTTTTGTGTTTATTAATAGTAGTTAAAACAGTTCTGAAATGGTGGCTGTGACAAGTCCTGTGGGAGTGCTGCAAGTAGGAGCCTCACACTTTCTCATCAAAAGACATTCATACAGATGGTTCAGAAAGTTTTGCTCTTTGGGTATGGTCGTGGGTGTGGGGTTAGTTCTGCTGTTAACCTGGTGAAAAACACTGGAATAACACCACCACAGGAGTGCTTCTTCTCTCTGCCCTTACATGGCTTTGCATCTCCTTCCCTTCCAACACAGTGCAGAGAGGAACCCACCAGGCACATGCGGAAGCAGAAAGCATCTAACTCTCCTTCCTCTGTGTAACAGAGATATCTGTGTGGGCAGAAATCATCCTAGGCCATCTGATTTGGTCAGGCAACTTCTTTTAATCTTGGGTCTTTCTGGTCAAACACTTTAGTCTTTGAATTAAAACTAATCGAAACATTTCTACCCAGGAAAGTAAAGGTCCATGTGAGATTGCCTCTAATGGTCTTTAATGTTTGGATCCCTTCTTTGTAGTTTCACTGGAGGTTCTCCAAAGAAGACATGCACAACAGAAAAATGAAGAATTCCACAAAGGCTAAATTAAGCACTAGGCAGAAGCAAAGGGCACAGGAGAAGCAGGAATTTGAAGTCACAGAGAACACGAGAAACTTGGAAGCACAGATCTCAAGAGCAGCCAAGCCTGATACAGAGCAGCAGGCAGCTGATGTCATAGACTTGGGAGACGAGGTGGCCGGGACCAACGACAGAGGTGCCCCCCACGACCGGGTGCCAGCAGAGACGTGTCCTGCCAGCTGTGACACTGGTGACAGTGCCGGGCAGGTCTGCCTGAGCCTGGGCGTGCCCAGCTGCCTCGCAGGGGAGGCCGCAGAGGGCGGGGGCTGCGCGCCGGGGCTGGATGGCTGCGGCGGCAGCGACGGGGCAGCGCTGGACGGGGACTGCTGCTGCGAATAATATGACCTGCTTTTCAGGAACCCTGTGAGTGGCTGATATTTTGCCAAGGGAAAAGAACAGATTTTGATAACCCCCACCACTAACTCCATTGCTCAACTCAGCATTTCTTTTGCATTTCTTTGACTTTGCTCCTTAGCACTCTGGTATCTTAATGTTTTAATTACCTACGGGGCCCAGACTTTTCAACCCACAGAAACTGCAAAACTCCTTGTACTTAGTGGGAAATGCTCTCCTAGAGCTACATTTTAAATTAAAAAGCAGGGAGGGACAGAAATAATTTTTTCCATGACCAACCTTAGCAAGCCAGCTTTGAGCCTGGGTCAGGGCAAGTGTTCCATTCAGTCAGATTTTACTATGTAGTACTTTCTTATCCACGTAGCTTTTCTGGAGAAGTTATTGTGCCAGATGTTGTTTTGTCACTAGGCTTGTAGTGTCATAAAAATGATATTTGGATTTGAAGAAGTTGAAACTGAAGTTGGAAAGCTTAGATAAGATGGCTGTTATCCGTATATTTCTCCAGGAGCACACTCACTGATGATACTCTCTTCTGAATTTTATCAACCCTTACAGATCTTTAAGCAATAAGCAAATCGTGTACCAGTTCAGGCACAGTGGGTAAACAAACCCCATGGTGAATTTGTCAGGCGGATGATTGCAGTAGAAAATGCAATTTCAGTATTCGGTCTTTGCCAGTCAACAGTTCGTCAGTAGCTGTGGGGGCTTCAGAAGACAGAAAAACAGGAAACAAAAAGGCAGGTAAAAAGTACTTCTGTCATGGTTATCCTCACTAAAATTGGAATTAGATGTTAACTCCTGACCTTTTCCAGGTGGTTTTGCACCACTTCCTCACTGTTACGAAATACCTTGTGGTAAAGAACTGAAATTGTACACAAAAAACCACCTTAACAGACCTTTTTTTTGTCATACAAGTAACCATATTCTGGAACTGTTACCTAATGGAATTCTGTAAAATTACCAACATTTTAATGTTTGAAGCTACATAAAAATATTTACAAGTGAATGTACATGTAATATAGTTTCTGTGCCAATGTTCTCCAATTACTTCAGTATTTTTACAAATGTAGGAAGGAACGGTTTCTCTCTTCTTAACCACCTTCATCCTTATTTAGAAGTGGTCAAGTGATCTGGTAACAAGGTGAGAAAAACATTGTCATTTCCCCTGCTTTTCTTGTTTTAAAGCAAGAGGTAGAGCTCTGTAAGTGATTTGCTGTTTTTTCCGTTGACTGATCTGTGCTTGATAATTTTCCTTAGTCTTCAAATCAAAATGCTGTACAAAGGACTATGTTCTGTATCAGATGTGCACCTAGAGTGGTTGAAAAGCATATCTCGTGCCTAAAAATTACTCAGTTGGCAGAACATTGGAGAGAAAGGAAAAATTACATCACTTAAATATTCATTTAATTGGGATGAAGGCACTCAAGTTTAAACCATTTGATTTCACACACACAAAGCACAGTGGTAGTTTTTTCATTGATTAAACAGTGTTTTATTTTGAATTCAGTGGTTTAACCACAGGACTGTAAGTAACTTCCATTTCTGATGCTATTTTTCAATGGTTTCATTTGGTATTTTGAGATTACACCTGGGTTCCAATAGCCTCAAAAACACGTTGCTGCAGTTGTTCTGCTTAAATACAAGGTCTCTGCTTTGTACAATTTTAAGTTCCTGTTTGCAGATTTTATTAGCATAAGATCCTTTTATTGATGGTTTCTATCTCAAGGACAAGCTTTGTATTAATCTTGTTTAAAATTTCACTATATTTAATGAACGTTTTGCTAATAGAAAGTGTTGCAGTAGAAAGATCTCTCCAAATACTTTTTAGTAGAAAACGTTTATTGGATTGCAATTTGACCTTGTTTAACTGAATCCCAACTGCTTACAAAAGTAAAAAGAAATAAAGGTCATGAGGAGATTCCTTATTTGTGGTGTTTGCACAAATGCCAATTACTCATCTCCAAAAGGAGGAACTCAGTTCTCTAAGTGGTCATGAGGGGAAGCTCCTTACTACTGAATTAGCAGTAGTTACTGGTGCCACAGAACTGGCTACTTGGTTTCCCTTTCCCAACAGAGCATGGAAGGGCCTGAGGGGAAGTTGCACTTGTTTAAGTGAAGGCTTGATTTACAACTTTGTTCCCATAAAATCTGGGTTACGGTTGGGAAGAGTCAAAGAGAACTTGCACAGTTTTTCAGTTTCAAAAGGCCAGCTGGTTTGGGGCTTATAATCTCGTAATCAGTTCCAACTTGTGACTTGGAATTACTCTGAGCTGCTTCAGCTGTCTGAGGTTGTGCGCCTGTGTGCTTGCGCTGTGCAAGCTTGCTCTCACTCTCCCAAAGAGAGAGAGGGAGAGAGAGAGAGCCTAATTCATCTCTCAGACAGATGATCCAGATGTGATGAGGGCTGGGGAAGGCGGGTCTCTGGTGCAGCAGCAAGGCTCCACAGCTGTTGTCTGCATTTTATCTCAGCTGCTTTTGCCGTTTTGGGCCTGAAAAAGCAGGACCACCAAGAGTGGCCAGGGAAGTGAAAGACAGCAGTCAGCAAGTGGCCATCTGAACAAGCCACCAGCTGTTACACAGGAGAAGTTCAAAGGAGAAAATCCAGCCTCAGGTATTGGGAGTGGGCTGCCTGGGGCAGTGGTGGTGAGGCAAATGGTGGAGGTGGAGTCACCGTCCCTAAGAGATGTTTAAGAAGAGAATGGAGGAGGCAAAGGAGGAATGTCAAAGAGGAGTGGCTGAATTAAATGAAAGATGGAAAAGGGGTTTAAAGTTGCAACAAACAGCGAGGAGCAGGGGTAGAGGGGTACAACTGTGATGGTAGGGTGTCCAAATTCTTGAATGATGAAAATAATTCATAGTGAAAATAGGTATGTTAAGAGGGGTTAGGTGCACAAACGATGGGACTGATACTTCAACTTGCCTTATGTCTTTGATTATTGGATCTGTGCACTTGAAAACAGTATAAATGAAATAGGCCAAAGTAGCTTTAATATATGCATGAAAATGAAGCTAAGTACAAAACAATATACCCATTTCTTCCTAATTTGGCTCCTCTGTCAGCCTCGATTTCTGAGGTGAGCAGAGGAAGGGCTCTGCATTTGGATACCCTACTTTTTCTTTGTAGTTGCTGTGACTTTACATTTGCCTCAGGGAGCCAATTATAGGGCAGAAATGAAGCATGATCAGCCTTTCATGCAGGAATTTCATTCTCCCAGAACTGAAGAGTATAAGAAGAGCAGTTACTAATTTCTTGCTGGCAAATGTTTCTCAGAAGGAGAAATGCCAGTGAACAACACACCTGTGAATTGTAGCTGTAGACACAACTCATATGTCTCTGAGGCTGTTAGTGAAGATGTGCTTTTGGCTTTAAAATGTGATCCTTGCAAAAGCCTCCATCCTCAGGAAGGTGGCTCTAATCAGTACCTTACCTATACACTGTAGGGGGAAAAAAGGCTTTTCAATTTTAAGTGCTTTCTGTTACTCACTTATAAAAGCACCCTACTAACTAAAATGATGTAATGATAACTAAATATCCACTCTTTTTCCACCTAATTGGTGCAAATACTGTAGGAATATTTGATACTCATTGTACGAGACCAGCACACGGCAAACTGGTATAATACGTGTCACAGGAAGAAGAGAAAGATAAAACCTAATACGGCTGCAACACCAGGTAATTCACAAACCATCTCCTTGAGTTTACATATAAATGTATAGATGAACACATCTCTCATATCTCGTCCTTTATTGCAAGAAAAAAAAAAATCAGTCTGTTTTTTCTCCTTCACTCACTTCTTAGCTGGTGGTGCAAGTGTAAGAGGAATAAACATTTTCTACGGTGACAAGATTTACCAAAGTGATGAGAATATTTCTTCAACTCAGTAGCAGCTAAACAGCAGGGGCTGCTCTCTTTTCCTGCCAGTGCAGGCCAGTATCACTTTTATTTAATTATTTGTAGACCATGTGTTTATATGGGTTGATATTTCTGGGATGTTATTTTTATCTTCAATTATAGAAGAGTCAAATCCAATAACTGACTTGAAGGTGAAACTGATGTTTCACCTAAAGGCCACAAAACTCTTTTTTAGAATGACACTTCCAAAAGATTCTAAAGCGTCAACAGGAAAAGGCTGTGGAGGAAGGGGATGTCAACAACTTTCCTGATTTCTTGGCTTAGAAACTGCATTTGCTGCAAGGTAAGAAAGGACTTCTTGCTCACAGTAACCAGAGGTTACCACTATTTGAGGGGCGGGGGGTATGAAATAATTATTCTTGTCCGTGTTTCGGGGCAGTCTATGTGTGTTTCATCCTGCTCTTCAAGTGGGTGAGCCCACACAATTAGAGAGAATGTGGCCTTGCCCCACAGCACTCAGGCTGAGCGTAACAGGGGATGACAGAAGGAGGTTAGAGGGAAAAGAGGATGATGACAGAAGCAAAGGGTTTTAAAATGCCTTTTGTTAAATGGACATTTTGGTGCAGGTCTGAGGAGAGGTTTGTGAAAGAGATGTAATTTGGGCTGCAGAAAGCCTCTGCGTTAAGGGAAGAAAAGGATGTACCAGTTTATAATTCATTAAATTATTTAGAAGTTGTAAGAAAAACATTTAAAGCCTTCTCAGAATCTTTATATCATGACACTGTTAAAATACAGACAAGCCTAGTGCATGGCTGTTTTAAGGCACGGGTACCTCCTGATGGCAATGTATTGCACATTCCTGGGAAAACCCCGCTTACTTTCAAGCATCAAGCCCTGACATGTCAGCTGTGATCTCTCTGCACACAAAACCCCCTTGGTGTTATTTTTTGTGACAAGCACGCTGTCCTATTTACATTCTAGAGTGAACAAACAAGGAAGCATTCATTGAACTAGGGGTACTCAGAAGGAATTTTCCTCTTGTTTGAGGAGGAGGGATTGGATGAGACATCCCCTCTGGGCCTGCAGCGGCACTGCATGGAACAGAAGCACAAACCTAAGTGCAGGCAGCAGGAGGCACAAACATAGGGACAAAGCCTCATCACAGTGCTATCCCCAAAAGGCAACTTCTAAAGGTCCCTCAGTCAGATTCACCCCTCCTGATGGAAAATACAGCCTGTCCTTCAGTTCCGTGTGTCCTGAGTGACAGCAGGTGCAATGGCCTGTTCTCTTGGACGCCCACTAAGTGCTGGCATTATTTCATTTGTTTATCAGCTTCTGACACAGTCCCAGGAGTAGCTCTGTGCTTCACTGAAAGCAAGGGCCTGGCCTTTCCCAGCAGGGCTGCCTCTCTGCACTTCAAAGATGAAGTGCACAGGTGTGCCAGTAAGTAGCCCCCAAGCCAGGCTGGTAAAAAAGGGGCACAACTGGAGTAGGCTGGAGTTGAAGTAACTTCTTGGGAGAGAACTACAGCAGGGCTCGAGGCCTTCTTAACCAACCACAGAGAGGCCATTCTTGAAAAACACCAACGTGATTGCAGGAGGCTGGGAATTGGCTGGTGGGCTCAGCGTCTCTGCAACCCCTAATTAAGGGGAGCAGGGAGACACTGACGGCAAGGAACTTGCTGCATCACCTAGCTGACTCTGTCTGAAACATGTAACTCAAGGGAAGAAGCCACTGGCAATGGCAAGGCCTCATCCATTTAACATTTTAACTAATTCAAGGCAAGGCCTCATCCATTTAACATTTTAACTAATTGAATATTAATTTAGTATTTTTGATATTCTTCCTGATTGAGGCCTTCAAAGGTACAACAGGAATCTCTGCCACTTAAGGACTTGAACTGTCTATGCAGATCATTAACAGACTCCTCACAGACTTCTTTTCGGTATCATAATTTCTGTGAGTTTTTCTAAAAGCTGGACAAAGAAGGTTCATTCAGGAAGGGCTCAGGTATCAGCCATTTCACCTAGAGGTACACTCATGCCTCACAAGACGAAGCTTTCCAAAGACTTTTCTCCAAGCACATCTTGGAGTCCCCTGAAGTACTTCATGCAGCAGGACTGTGGAGATTTCCCATCTTGGCTGAACAACCAGCACTGCATGCAGGCTCAGGGGAGGAATTCCCAAGACTGCTGTACTCAACGCTTTCAACTCAGGGCTAAACAGGATTATAAGAAAATATCTTCGTCAACACAGCTGACTTATTTATATAAACCACATAAAAGCTGGGGCTTTTTTTCTTCAGAGAAGAAAAAGAAGAGAAGGAAGTCACAACACAGCAGCTCCTCTTCTATAAAAATAGTAAATGTATTATATAGAACTGGGGAGGAAAGTGTGTTGACCCATTTGGAGCAGATTCAGAGGTTGTGGGCTGAAATATCCTTACAAACAGGTCTGGCATTGCTGCTCAACTAATTTTCTACAACTGCTGAATCAGACACTGAAAGAATAAAAAAGCTGACTAACAAAGCAAGTGTATAAAGTGAAAATATGCTGTTACCCATAAGAAAAGGCAAACCATCAAAAAACCAAAAGAGTTAATGTCTTTAATATAAAATCACTTTTCTTTCCCCCAAAGCAGCCACACTGTATTACAGGTATATTACAGTTAAATTAAAGGAACACTTTAATTGAGGATCATTGAGGACATCTTCATTAAAATCCTCCAAATAATTCATAGCCCATTTCTGTACAACTTAGTTTATCAAAATGCACTGGAAAAAAATCATATAATTTTCTTTTCAGCAGGTGTCACTACCACCATTTCTCAAAGAAAACACAGTTTCTAGGAACACCAATGCTAGTGAGCAGTTTGGATATAGATTCTGTCATTGGAGGGGGACCACAGATGTACCATGAAGTATCCTTAGATACGTGTTTCTCTAGATCCTTTTCAGATATTCTTCCCTCTGACAAAGAAAAAAAAGAAGAAAATTAGAACAGAAATATTAATCAGGAAGTCACTTCAAAAATAATCTCTGGTTAGAGATATTTCAAGCACTTATTTCTTAAAAATGCCTGGCCTGTTTCAGGATAATAGGTATTGAGATTCATGGCTTCCCAAAGCACTTGTTTTCTGGGGATTTAGATCAGTGCTTCCACTTGGAATGCAGAGGGTATTAGTCTGAAGAAGAACACGGCTTACAGACAAGTAAGCTATGGAAAAAATAGGTATCTCTAACACAAATACAGCAGAGATGGAAACATGCTGAAGTATCTCTTAAAAGCAGTTAGCTTATCCTTCATCAATGCCACCTTAAGCAAAGTCAACAGCATTTGCTTAATAGTTTCTGGAATCAAGTCTGCAGTAGGAAATATCAGTATAAAGTTTAGGATTAACAGAGGAGAACAAAAACTGCAAAGTTTTTTTTTTTTTCCGAAGTGGAATAAGTACAGAGAAATTCTTCAACTTATATCTCATCCTGAAACTTTAAATGTAAAAATGCTGGATTATTATGCACAGCTTTATCCTGTAGGATGTAATCAAACTTGGGCTTCAGACAGCATCTTTGTACAATGCCATGACATTTACCTCTAATGTGTGGCTGCAGTTCTTTACAGATCTGTGAGTGCTGCTGGGTGACGTGGAAACAACATGTGATCTTCCCAGGAAACGCCTTCATCAAACCAAGAATATTTTTCTGTAATGTTAAACACACTAGCTTACACCACAGGCCATTAAATCAAAGCAGATGTAAGCACACAGTCCGGAATGCCAGTGATTATTACTGAGAACCAAGACTCTGAGAACCTGACGGGTGTGATTCCATAGGCCTGACCTGCACACGCACACAGAATTCCCACACTTGGAATGTGAATACCCTCCCAGCTATGTTAGTGATTTTCTCCTTTTCTGACATAGATTACAATCTGTAAGATGTGGACCTAAGATCCAGTTAGGTTATTTCCCAATTTTTCCCCCCTTAAAAATTCTCAGTATTTCCTCTTTCCACTTCCATAGGGGTTTTCCATTAAAAAAACCCAAAACCCTGGAGTATGTATTTACCATTAGTTATGAACTTTTTGAGTCTAATCTGGTTTATCTGATAAGGTCACTAGACCCTTTACTGTCTCATGTTCTCAGGCAAAACCAACTACCATGTAATGCTAATGTTATTTTTACCAGAGTAGAAAGTAATAAACTAATTTTCAGTTCTTTAAGTCACAGCTGTGATAAGTTACCATCAAACACCCAGCAGCTTCAGTTCAAATAATAGCAAAAAAAGAATGTGTTAGTCAGATGCTGTAGTTGGTTCTGAGATTAAGATTCAGCTACTGTCTAGAGTCTGCATTATACAGAATTTTTACTGCTGGAGTAGACACTGGAAGTTCTTTAAAATAGTCTGAAATAAAAATAATTTCTAGGCAATTTCTGCTCATTTTGTTAGGCGTTTCCTTGATAACTGCTTACTCCACTGAGTCTGCCCTGGGTTGCTTAACAAAAAAACCCAGAAAGATTCTAGTTTGTAGAAAATCTGTTCCTGAATCCCTAAAAAGACATGGGATGAAGAGCAGCACATATTGCCACTGCTGCACAGTGTTCCACCAGCACCTCTACATTGACTTGCTGTCTCTGTACCCTAACGCTGTTGCTTCTGTCACTTGCACTAAGGATATTTCCAGTGCCTCAGCCTGTAACATGAGAGCACATCCACAGTGAGGATCAGACCCCTTCAGGGACCACGGGTGATAACCCACAGGTCGTCCTGGAGATGGCACACATCCTGTACAGATGTTCACCATAAAGGCTGCCAGAGATTCTGTTTCCTCAATGCTCTGCACAGAAGTGAAGAATTTTGACAGACATGTTCTGGATCTGAGGGACATGTGAAAAATGAAGGAGGGATATATTTTAAGAACTGTGCATGACACTGTGTTCTCTTCTGTCCCAGAAGCTTTAGTGCAAAAGTTTTGCTGTCATAAAACTGCTTAAGTGAATGCTGGGAATGTCAGTACTGGCACTGGAAAAACCTGTGCATGCTTAGAACAGACTGGGAGATCAGTAGGTGGCCAAAAGGAAGAGCAGATTATTCTGCTTCTAGCAACAAACAAATGACTTTTCTCTATATCTAGAAACACAGTAGAAGTACAGAAATGAAACTAGTGACGGATCCTGTACACAGTTTCTGGAATCATGACAGCAGGTCATCTTTATCTTGCAATCAAAAGCTTTCAACACTAAAAAAGCCCATAAATCATTCTGGGTGCTTCTTTACAAAAGCTGTGCTAATTTGACCCTAAAATATTGTCAATTACCCTTAAGGGCTGAGTGTGACAACTGATCTTTAACTGCTGAGTAAATGTTGATGAAGTACTGCACAAGCAGTTTTAAAAGCAGCTATAAATCCTTAATTCATACACTGATACTTACTAGTAGTAACTAATGCATTATCTATAGTGCTCTGCTGTTATTTTAGAAACTATTTCCTTTGGATGTAATTACTCTTTTCTAGTCTTTACATTCAATACAATCTCTACTTAGACTATGTGGTAAAAATATTATAGCACTATGCATACTATTAGTATGTACATACATATATATTTTATATATATATATAATCTTATAATCTATATAATGGCATACTATGATGTTCTTACAAGATCATAGTAAAATGCAGTGATAGAGTAAAATTTAGGGGTAATTGACTTGCCTAAATCAATGGGAGCAGGTATGTCCAGTAAGAGCCTTAATTTGTACACTGGCATAAGTAGTTAACAAAACACAAATGGGACTTGAGGCAGGAAGTGACTTTTGTCTGTTTTTGTACAGTGTCTTACACAGAAGGACTCTCTGCAATTTACTGATAACACTGATATGCACACTGATAGCTGAATAGCGGAGACGTATTTTTACACAAAAACTTTTGTCTTACCTTAAACAAGAGTTCACTGGTATTTTTTGCACTGTAGTACAGCTTCGCTGTTCCCAATTTGTGTCTATTTCCTTTACCCTCTTGGTATCCATGAAGATCTGCTATATGCAGCAGTATAGAAAACAATGGGTTAATTCCAACACCCCCTGCTATCAGCACTAGGTTTACTGGGGAGTCACCAGGCTGAGGATCAAAGAAGAAATCACCTCCCACTCGCAGAGCCACTTCTGAGTCAAGAGTACACTAGGATGGAAAAGAACATATTTAATTTCAGAACTAAATGCAAAAGTTGAAATATAATTCTTTTTGCAGCCAGTCACAAGGTTTGTTTTGCTGGGCTGTGATTTTTATTTTAACTGACCAGTGAAGGAAAAACAGAAGGACTTTAAAATATACACACATTTTCCAGCTATCTGAAGTAACCCAGTGTCTCTAGGGATCTAGTTGTACTTTCAAAAGTTCCTGTCTTCTGGTAAGGCAGGATGGTGACTCCCCCTTCTTATCCCCATAAGAGTTGAAAGAGGAACAATTCACACAGAGTTTTCTAACAGCAATATGTGGTTGCGAAAATCTGAGCTCAACATGTGAAATCACACTTCTACCCAAAACCAGCTTCAAGCCAAAAAAGGCCTTCCTATGAGGTCACAGAAGGTCAAAATAAGTTGCATACACAGAAGGTTTTTCCATCCCCATTCCTTAAAATTAAAAACCACCCTGAAGTGAAGCAAGTATCCGCAACAATATTTCTTGCAGAATCACTTCTGCATTTGCAACTTCAGAGACACAGAAGAAGAAAAATCAGGGGAAAATCTTCCCTCTTACTCTCCACTCGTACCTAAGAAATAATTTCTTAAAGAAAAATGTCCAAGCATGGGTTTTTTTGATACATGGAAAATAGAGCTGCAACAAAACCAGCAGTGCATCCTGGTCTGAAGGATGAAGCTGCAGTACAGAGAAGTCAGGTGAGTTCTTCCACATCACTGCAAGCTGACAGAACAAATAAGAACACTTACGCCATATATAGGTTTTAAAAGATAAAGAGGATTAGGGAAAAAAAGGAAGGTCGGAATAGAGGAGATAAAAACCAGCTATAAGAACTGCTGAAAAATTAGCTTAGAGAATGAAAACGCTTCCTCCAAAGAATTCTTTTCATAGTAGGAAACAGTAAATTGAAACGAAGGGAGTTCCATTAATGAAGGCTGCACAGACATCTAAGGTCTATACATTTAACAATTCCACCAGGAGCAAGAAGGATGCCCTTGGATGCAGGTACTGCATAGAACACACAGATTCCTAAGATAGTAAGCTTGGTCATTAAAAACACCCAACAACTTTATCACTTTTCTTAATTACTGCAGAAGTATTTTCTCTCAAGTGCACTGTAGGACAAGGAGCATTCATTATCTGAAGCTGATTTCCCTTTCCCTAGTGATGTACACTGCCAGGTTTTCCCACCGTGTTTTATTCTGGTCTGGAGTTATTCTGGTCTGTGCTTCTGGAGAAGCACAAATCCACACGTGTTCCAGATTCCTGTGGCCTAAGGAGGACACAGAATATGGTGCCCTTTGAGGAAATAGGCGTTTTTAGGGAGAAACAATCTCACATCTGCCCCCTTAACCAGACGTAGTTCCTCAGGATTGGACATGGGATTTGGGAAGAAGCTCTCTTAACCAACAGTCTTCCAGGTATTTCCATGCTTTGGCCATGACAATGATAACAGTAAGTCAATATACAAGAAAAAAAAAAGTAAAATTCTGGAGTAATACCAGAAAGTGTTGTCCTTTAGCCTAGTTTAAACATTGCTCAGGCAAGGAAGTGAAGCAATCAATACATTACATGGATATTTTTTAAGGAAAAGGCTACATCCTCCTGAAGTTATATAAATTATACACGGTGCTAAAATTTACTAGTTTATATACAGTAATATGAAGAAATAAATACCTCTAAAAAACGAAGATACAGTGAGCAAATGAGTGCTAACTATTCCTGTAACATTTTTAACCTGAGATATCAACTTCCTTTAGGAGCAACTTTTAAACAATTAAGCAACAGTTTTGTCACCATATATACAACATTTTTGAATTCTAGGTTGCTAGTTTTCTGCTTGTTTTCTAAAGGAAAACATGCACTTTTGTTAAGCTAGAAGAGTCCATGTAGACCCTGGAGGTTTCTCCACAGCATCAGGTTTGATATAGCTTACCCCTTAACTAGAGGTTTATCCTATAAACTCCAGCAAAAAACTCAGCAACAAAAACTAATTTACAAAATCAAAAATTCTTAAATAGTTTCCAGAAACTGAAAAGAACAGAAGTTGATAGGACAGATCTCTGATGAAGTATGTAACTCATCTGACAAACTAAGTGGGATAAATGATGAAAAAACCATGAGGCAGAGACGAAGTCCTAGACTTGATTTTTAATATAGCAAAAACCCAAGCCTTGTTTGCATCTTTATCACAAAAATGTTTCATATTTAAAAGAATACTACAGGTATTCTGAAATGTTTTATAATTTTGGAAAAACTGATCTAAGTATCTTCCTTATCTCCCCTTTAATAATCTGCATCTATCTGTGATTTATCAGCGATTCCCAGTTTATATTTACAGAAATAGTTAGGAAGGTTATCAGAGGTAACTTCGCAATGTGTAACACTGCCTGTTCTCAGGGATGTAAGTTAGAACAGAAATTTTTCAGGATTTTAAAATTCATTAATTCCAAAGGAGTGAGAACCCTTATAGACACTAATTACAATATCACTTTAAGTCCATTGTAAGCACAAGTGGTGTCAAAAGATCACAATAACCATATTTCCATGTCAACATCCAATTTCAGTCCCTTACTGAACAGAAGGTTTTAAGATTTATATTGTATCCAAAATACTTGAAGAAGTCAATGTGAGTTTTGCAATCAATAGCACAAAGTGGTCAAAAAACCACCCACCCATCCCCTTTATCATTAAAAAAAAAGCAAGCCCAATCTCCCAGTTAATTTCATTTACCTCAGTGTGAATCCAGTGAGCAGGAGGATGAACAGTGTGCTTTACTGCCAGCTCTAGTATTCCTTCTCGTTTTAACAGGCCAGGACTTGAACATATTGAGAATCCACCAACTACAGATACTCCAGGAATAAAGAAATCAACCCTAAAAATAGATCAGACACAAAGGTTTAAAAAATAAGCCAACAACCCCAGACACGGACAATATCCAAAATAATGTGGCTGCCTTTGTTTCCAATTATCTTTCCTTTACATCATCTTCATTTCTGTAACACAACTTTTCTGAAAAGGGAATTAACCTGGAGTAACACCATTTCATTAGAATTATTCTCTTCTACAACCATGTCATCATGTTTGCTAAACTAGGTTTTAAATGATTTTGCTTTTAGCATTAGATATCACATCTCACAACATACTAGATTTCTAAGTGTTTTAAAGAAATTATTTGCATATTAGAACAAAAACATAATCATGGTCTGATAGAGTAGCTTAATTCCCACTCTTTTTAGTCTCTTTGATGGGCTGCTCAATTTTCAAACATAAGAAGATTGGCATTCTAATTTTAGGGAAATGACATATATTAAACACTTTCTTTTCCTGAGTAGATGAATTATCTGAAGTAAAACCAACAGTATGTAAAAAAAATTTCCCCTGTAAGAAATCCACAACTGGCAGCAAAACTGCAACTCCCTCTGGTGGCAGATATTGCTTCTTAGGTTACAGGAAATTGAACTGGAATAAAATTCCTACTTTTTTTTTTCTTTCAGCTTGGAAGTAAACCATGTAAGAGTTTGTACAGATAAGAAGGTAACGTGTATCTAAGCTTCTGCAATACCAGCCATTAGAGAGTATGGAAGGCAAGCCATTACTATATATGAACTAAAATTCAGTCTCATAAAAGTAAGGCCTTGATAAACCTTGATGAAGCTTCCAAATAATTATCAGAAGAAAAATTACAAGTGGATTGTGATCTATCACCTGAACTCCTCTGTGTTCCATAAATCTTTAAATAGTTCTGCTTTCTACAGCACATGACAAAATACTCGTATTTCAAAATAACCCAAATGTTTATAAGTAGTTGTGCTGGTCCCCTTAGGAAACAACCAGACTGAAACAATTCCAAGAACCAGGGAACCATAATTCAATTCAAGCCTGGGTTAGGCTGGCTCAGTATTAGTTAAGTGAGGATGCAACAAGAAATAGAAACTGGCTTCTACTGCACAGGTATTTTCTGTAAATAGCAAGGCTGTATTCTTCACAGGGATCACAAATGCTTGAGGAAAGAGAGAAGCACTTTGAGCAGTCCACCACTTTTTGAAGAAAAAAATGTTTTGTCTGCTTACTCCACGCAAGACACACCCTTTGAAGAAAAAATGTCCCCCTCAAAGTGTGACATATACATCAGTGATATAATTTTTAACTTTATGCTTATAATATCTTGATGGTGCATAAAGATACCTGACTGCAAAGGAGTGGCCTACAACCAAAAAAACGGAGAAGGCTCCCTTCAGAGTCCTCAGATTGTGCAGCCCTGCTTCCCGTGGGGCCCAGCTTTACCGACAGCCAGGCTCTGGGAGCTGACAAAGGTCGACCCCTGAACTGCAGCGTTTATCCTGCCCAAAAACATCTCCCCGAGCTGCTGAAGCTCTTTACCTCCCTCTGGCGGAAAATCATCTCACTACTTCAGATGAACTTAACGAAAAGGATGAGAATTTATGCTGTAAAGTCACAATTTACATTCAAGTCAAAATGTCCTCCTTGGCATGTAAGGGAAACCTTACCTATGCTTGGTGGGGAAACACACAAGCATTATTGCAAAACTTACATCAAACATGGTTTTTACCTTTCCCAAATACTAATGCAGATGTTTTTCTTTTCTTTCTCAAGTACATAACTATGAGATTTTAAAGTACAGTTTACTATCTTGTAGTGACTAGCTCTGGTGGCTTGTCTCAGCCATGTTAGGAAGAGTGACAGGGCTCCTGAAGAAATGCTACTTGTGACAGCCTAAGGGAAAAGAGCAGCAGAAGTGAAAAAATGAAGAAAACCCACAAGGAGAGGCATAAAAAGATGGCAACTAGAGGTCTCAGGGTGGATTTTCACTTTCCTCCTTTTAAAACCCACCTAAACCATATCTTTAAGAAAGGAGTAGTAATTATCTATTGCTGGAGTAAGAGATCAGAAATACTAAAACCATAAAGCTACTTCTTCAAAGTATTTGTAACATGCATATACCTCAATGCACGTTTTAGTAAATCAAAAGGTGTAACAGCAACAAGCCTCTTCATTATTATATGAAGTCAGATAAAGACCAGTATCTGCCGAAGTGCTTACAAAACAAATACACTTTTTCTTCTGAAAAACTCAATAATTAGAACACTTTAAGGAAATGTAAACATTTTAGTGACAATCTTTGGCTGTAACATCTTGATATAGAAAATGCTAACAAGTTAGAGCCTTTTCTCTCAGGAAGATGTGTTGTTTTTTTACTGCTCATCAAAAAAATGCAACCCCAGTTTATAGATACAAGTACAGAGAAGTTGGTGTGTACCTTACAATAGCATTAGAACAATTTCAAGGAAGAAGAAAATGAAGAAGAGATTAATTATAATTAAAGCTTTCAGTTTTCAGGATGATAATTTCAATAACATTTTTGGAGGGTAAATGTACTTTGCAAGTATTGGCAAGCAAGAATTCAATATGAGTCACTGCACATGTGCAAAAACTGCAGCAAATTACTTCACAAACAAATTATTGCTAATCAGCATCTTGTGTTCTGGTTCTAAATTTAAAAGCCAGCATATTAACACTCCATGAGTAACATATGCTGTTAATACCCTAGCAGCTATACTTTGTTTTCTGCAAAACCACTTTCAGATGGCCAAAGCCAATGAAAAGTTAAAGAACATTTAAATGTCCATTGCCAAAAGCAACTACTCCTCGTTTAAAATTAACTTCTAAGAGGAAAAAAAAAAAAGTTACTGAGTGAGAGTATTTTTAACAAGGAAGGATGACAAACATGAAAATCCACTACTTCCTTGGGGAAAAAAACCCTGTAAAATTAATAAACAAACAGCTAATTGTTTCAAAGGCCTAATAATTCAAGGTTTTTATTTTCAAATTTGCCTATTTATATTACTGTATTAATATGACTTAACAGGCTTAATTTTCAGAGTGGAAACTTCAAGGGGAAGAAATAAACCAAAACTTAAGTAACTTGCAAATCAGCAGTCTCAGCTCCACTGTAAAAACAACTAGTAAATAAAGACAGCCTGCAGAATAAAGGGCAGAACTTCAAAGTACTCCTGAAGAAACAATGTAACATAATAAACCACAGGAAAACACAAAAACAGTATAACTGGACATTTAAAGAATAGCCCTTTTAACAGTAATATTAGCATCTTTAATAATGACTATTTTAAAATTATGCCAAATATCAGCTCTTTGACTGATAAGATTCTTCTTTCTCAATAAGAAAACATTGTATTATATAAACTAACGACTTTTTCCAAGGATCAGAGACTTTTCAGCACTTTGTTATAGCGGACTTCTCCTAGCAATTTCCCCCTCAAATATACCAGAAGATCTTACCATTGTCCTGCTTTGAAAGTAAAATCCTTATTTGCAATTGCCAAACGAAGCCTTTTGACTGTTTCTGATTCATTGGTGATTCCACAGACTTTTGCTTGTGTAATTACCTAAGAAAGGAAAAAGAAGCCATGGTGATATGTAGATATAATCTGCAGCAGAAGCACTCAGGAAGCCGTGCATGAGACATCCACCACTTCCCATGTTCCCCACGGCATTTCATTACCTCCAGCACCAGTATTTGTACTGAGGGGATGAAGCAAAAATGGATCCTATCCCTGGAAGTGTTCAAGGCTGGGCTGGATGGGGGCCCTAAGCAACCTGGTCTATGGCAAGGAGTTGGGAGCTTTAAGGTCCCTTCAAGCCCAAACCATTCTGTGATTCACTTAAATAGGAAATGAATGGAGAACAGTGTTTGTACTTGCATGTCTACCACGTCTGTCACTTTTTCTGAGATTATATACAAACTTACTTTACTTCAGTTGAAGAGAACATAGCGATAAAGAGAGGTGATTGCTAGTTATCACTTATCAGATTCTTCAGACATCTATACAAGACACACACTCCTGAATCCTCCAGAAACAAAGTAAAAAGATCTCTGATATAAAGACAAACCAGTTGCAGATGAAGTCCCAGGGAGAATTCTGGATCTAGACTGATTCAAGTAATTAAATCCATTACTAGAAGATCATGCACTAATGTTAATGCATCAGTGAAAGAAAACCAACAAGCCCTGTGTTGCTGCATTTTCCCCCTATGCCCCATATGTGACTGCAGGGAAATGAAGACACAACGTCTCATGGGTGGCTAATTTTGTTAGGCAGCCACATGGGAGGGCATGTCAGAGCCATAGTTGATACTTTTCACTTAACTTTTGAAAGGAGTTTAGGGAAAAAAAAAAAAGAAAAATGAAAGACAGAGTTTGCAGAAAGATGCATTGGGGAGGAGCACCCCACTTAAATTCTTTGATGCCCATCAGTGCAACATGGATTTTCATCCTCTCCCTACCCTTCCTTTTCAGGTTGTTTTGGACTAGAATTACTAACCTTTTTCCTCTACAAAGAAAGCAATGCCCTAAGTATTTTCTACACACAGCAACAATACATAGATTTTACTGTTAAAAATGCTGATTTCATTTACCACATAAGGAAATACTCAAAATAACACCACAACTCTACCATTTCTCATTTGTCTAAGATCAAACAGATCAAAAACAAATTTAGGCAACTATGCTGTAATTTAAAACATATGTCAGGAAATTAATTTATTCGTAAAGCAACATCTGAACACTTCCCCTGTCCCATTAAACAGCAGGACATTTGCTAATTTAAAATGAAGTACCATGGATTCCTGTTCCACTTTAGCAGACAGTACTAAATGAGGAATGCAGTCAGTCAAAGATAACAAGAGAAATGTCAGATACATAACTTCAATGGTTGTTCTGATGGAGAAGTGCAGGAAAGGGACATTAAACGTGGATATTTTTCATTCCCTTCTTTACTCTTCAGTACACTTCTTAATTTGTTATTTGGCTGAGAGAGCTGCAAGAGTACTGGAAATTTAATTCTTAATTGGTACAAAGTTATTCCAAAAATTAAATATGAGTCAGGGTGATCAAAGACATTCAGGCAGTGTTTTGGACCATCCCAAGGGTATCCAACTGGCCAGAGCTAGGCTGCAGTGAGAGGGAGGAGGGCACAGGACTCTGGACTTTGCAGCTGTGTTTCGAGAAAGCATTAGTCACTTTTCCTTGCCCTGGTCCTTCACATTATCACTCTTCAACAGGCAATGTTCTGTAGCATTCACACTCATGCAATGCAGATTTATGATTCTTTCATCTTTTACAGGACTGAAATGGCCAAATAAGGCAATATTGACTGAGGGAAGCCAACTGCTGATTGTATGGAATTTAAAACCCAGCAGAGGGTTTAAAATAAACTGATTTTAAAGTGGTCAGAAATAAAGCAACAAAGAATTAATCAAGCATTAAAAAAAGAAACAGTATAATCCTCTGATATGCAGAGAATGTTCAGTAGCAAGAACTGAGCCCTGCTCTTTCCCCATCTCATACAGTTTCCTTCCCTTCCTCGTGCCTTACAGTTCCCTGCACCAACCCTGAGCTTCCAACACCTCAAAAGGATCCACTTTCCACTTATTTTTCAGGTACTGACATCAGGCAGAGCAATGAAGCAAGCCAAGCAACAAATATTAAAAAACCCCCATGGTTGCAGCACTCATAAATGCCATCACATTTTTCATGTCAGAAGCAAAGGAGAACAAGCTATCGGTCTGTGCCTGTCCCTACACCAATTTTCTCAGGTGAACAGGATCCACCAGGGCAGCTGGATGTCCACAAGCCACAGGGATGTGTACTCAGGGAAGAGCTGGCATTAGCTGTGAATAGCTGAGGCACAGCTCTGTGGTTCCCAAAGCTGGTTCACAGCTCTGGTGACAGACAGAACCAGGCTGCATCATCCACCTACAGCCCGTGTCACACAGCGCTGAATCTTCTCTTTTATTCAGCTTCTTTTTGGGAAGAATCTGATTTGTTCTCTCTAGGTAAGAGAAAAACTTAGCAGAGATGCACTTCCTGTACACACACTGACAGATGTGTGGTGTGTTTGCACCTCTGTGCATCTACTTCAGCTTATTACAGAAA
The DNA here is from genome assembly GCA_013396955.1 of Regulus satrapa. NCBI lineage: Eukaryota > Metazoa > Chordata > Aves > Passeriformes > Regulidae > Regulus > Regulus satrapa. The sequence goes on along the minus strand of VWZN01019247.1, from coordinate 154,522 downwards.
GGAAATAGCTGTATGAAATACAAGTGTGTTCCCCTCTGAACATTATAAGAATGCTTGCTGCTCAAAACTGAGATCCAGAATAAGCATTTCTGGATCTGATGGAGAACAATGCTCCGTATTCCTAGTATTTGTGAATTAAAATAGATACAACTGAATATCTTTTCTACAGTCTATCATCTCTCCCTTCAAAATGTCTACACTTTTTGCCTTACCACCTGTGTTGTAAAAGGATATTTTCCACATTTCTAAACCTCAAATCTGAACTAGAATTGTAAAAATCCATTAGAATCTGAGAAGTCTGTGTAAAGATGATGGGTATGCACGTGCTTTCATTACTTATTATAATCCATACTTGGCCAGAGATGTATTAATTTTCTTGCCCAACATAAAGTAAACAGCATGATGTCACTGAAAAATTAAAAAACTCATTACATTTCACCCACTGAGCATGAAATATGCTGATTTTATGTCAGTAACAAATACAAAAAGTGAGGAGAAAAAGAAGTAAACCAGACTCCAGCAGAAGGCAAAATGAAGCCTAAGAATCGAGTACTGTAATCCAATATAATTATCTTTGCAGAAAAAAAAATCAAAATTGCTTTCATCCTAAAGAACAGAAAACTAACCTCCTGTCGAAAATTATTTGCTGTCCTCTCTAGATGATCCATTTTCCTTTTTGATTTTATTGTGCTGCAAGAAAAAGCAAACAAAGATAATTGTAATTTTGACAGCTGTGCTACTATCCCTTACTGATATGAATTTCTATTAACATAACAATTTACCAGTGTAATCCAGTCTACAAGATGACATAAATCTAAATAAGAATTAAATATAAATATATAACTGGGAGTTAAATTAGGCATTTATAAGTGTGTAGTAATTTGTCAGTTTGATTTTGACAGTGTTACTGTGGCATTCTCTTAGAAAAAACAAGGAAGTGGATAACCTACCCGTTCCCTGTGCAGTAACAAAAAGCAGAGTGTCTCAACACCCCCAGTGCAGAATGAGAGGGAAAAATTCTGCTCTGAGCACCTCGCAGTAACTGAGGAACAATGCAACCCACATAAACAGTAGCATGAGCCATGATGACCAGGCAGAATTCAGAATCACTGGTTCCTGAAAAAAAAAAAATCATAAATATTTGTTAAATGAAGCATTCAGTGTTTGACATGGCTTGTTTTCAGCTTTTATTTCCCTTAAATCAGAAAAGCCAAAGCTCAGCTGGAGCTACAACTAATCACAAAGTATAATGAGAGGGAATTTCGAAAGCATGAAAGTTTCATGCACAAGTGGAAATGCTCATCCATCAAGTGAAGGGATGCTACGCCCACTCCTAAAGGTGAGGGCAAATGAGGTTCTTGTCAATAAAGTCCTTGGGGCAGATTAGAGTGAAATGACCTGAATGACCAGTGTTTATACACACACAAACACACATGTATGTATAATGCAGGTTTGTTTTAGAACAACTTGATTGCTATGGCAAGAAGGTACAGAGCCCTTTTGGTTATCTGTAGAAACAAAACAATATAAAAGTGTAGAAGAATCACTTAAAATACATAAGGAAAAGAAAGGAAGAGGAATAAAGGATAAGAGAAGATAGTGGAGAGGAAAGATATCACCACCCATGGATGCAGTGACAAGAACTGATGCAGTCAGTCAAAGTGATATTTGGAGATTTGATCCATTGGGGTGAGGGAAGACCACGAAACACAGAGTTCAATGGGTTCCATACATTTCGGTTCAGGTGGGAATGCTCAGGTATCTCCCCTGGGGGAGTTTTACACTGACTGTTCCAACATGGGATCGTGTGCAGTGGTCTGGAGGAAGGCCCCAGCAATGGGTCTGGGGGTGCTTTGGGGTCTTTGATGGGTTATGACACCCTCTGAGCCCTGGGAGCTGCCTCTCACGCCGGCGTAACGGAGCCAGTTCTGCCCCCAGGAAGGGATGAGCACCTTCAGGCCCAGGGGTGAACGTGAGCGTCCCGACACCTTCCCTGGGAGGGGAGATTTACAGCTGGCCCAGCTGTGCAAGGGACAGCTATGAACAGGACACCGGCATGTTGAAAAGCATCAGCAGCACCTGCTTCTCACTGGCCTTTTCCCTTACCTGGCTCAAACCCAGCTTAACAACTGCTAAACAAAGGTCAGTTTGTTGTGGTCGTGCTCTGGTGGTGGGTGCTCACCTGCCCTGCCCTGGGCTGCCCTGCTGCAGATCAGAGGATTCCCAGCACACAGCCAAACCTCTCCTCCTGCCCTTTCGTCCAGGGGTGCAAACCTGGCCTCAGCAAAGCCCCTGCAGCTCTTCCAAACGGGCGACTGCTTGAGCCATTAACCACCAATGTTTCAGTCTCTCACCAGGGGAAGAAGACCTTGTGATGATGTGGAAAAGGCTCAACATTCCCTCTGCCGCCGTCTTTACGGGCAAAGCCTGCACCCAGACCTCTGCTTGTACCAGTGGTGGTGGGGAAGGAGAGGGATAAATAGGAGCAGGGCCAGCACCTGCTGGGAGATGCTGGATGGACTCAAATGTACAGAGCAAGGGTTGCTAAGAGACACGGCTGACAAGCTTGTCAGGCAACTGGCTATTACCTATGAAAAACACTTACACACACTCTGCAATGCACTGGGAAAAGACTCACATGTGCTCATTTTTAACAGAGGCAAAAACCAGTGCTTACATCCATGCAGCAGCATCTCAGTATCTGGAAAAATGCTCATCCCCCTTAGCTGGGTGACAGCTAAGAAAGCAATCAGGAAGATGTGACTCAGAATTTACCAAGGGCAGATTATGTTTGATAAATCTGAACAAGGTCTGGACACGCAGTCAAGGGGACAGGGTGCAACACACCTTGAGTGTCCTGTGCCTCCTGGCACCACGCCCCAAAGCACACACACCTTAGTTGCAGTCACTATCCAAAATGCCCATTTTCAAGCATAAGAAATGCTTCCTGCAGCTTTTAACTGTCCATAATTTTTAACAGTTTTTCAGCATTTAATCCCACAGCAGCTTGCAACTTTTAAAAATTGAATTATTCAAAAGTCATCTATCCCCAGTGAGCAAAATTACTTCAAAATTTTTTTCACAGTATCACAGAGTACTTAAAGTGTACTTAAGTATTTTAAAAAACCACTTTAATACTTTCTATATCAAAGGTGTAGATGCTATTGATACCAAAAGTATTAACAATCTCAAAATAATTTAAGGACAATGAAACACACATCTAATGAAGCCCCACCTTGGCATTTTATCTGTAAACTTAGAATACTCAAAAATAAGTTTCTTAAATTCATGAGACCACATTATGATCTGGAATCTTTCAGATACCACATCATGGTTATAGACATCTACATCTCCAACCAACCTGAAGTTCAATATCAATACATAATATTGGAAACAAAAGAAATGTCACTAATGTAACTAATTTTATAGTCACAGCTGAAAGACCCTATTGATACCACTACTTTAAGGCTGAGTGTCTATCCTAAATTAGAAATAACTCTTGAATAGTAGTTCAAGAAACTTGCTCCATTTATACCACCATCGCTTTCCAATCATGAAAAAACACAATCAAAATAATTTGCAAATTTTACTCTGCAACCAATGAATTCCAAAAACTCTTTTAATGAGTCCTGGCTCTCCTCTACCACATACAAGTGTGACTCACACCTTTACAAAACGTGAACAGCTTTTCCCCCAAATATCACCTCTGTGATTTTTCCACTGATCCAGCTCTTTGGCAATTCCCTGCTCTCCATGAAGCGCTGTGCTTCAGCTTCCCAGGCTCCTGTCAGGTGGGATGTTCTCCCTCTATTCTCATCTTACCCAAGCCGGTACAGGAATAGTCACTCCAAATAGCGTCTTTTTTCACAGAGGTTGGAAGGGACCACAGTGGGTCATCTGGTCCAACCTCCCTGCTCAAACAGGGCCATTTGAGAGCACAAGGCACAAAACTGCATCCAGATGGTTCTGGAATATCTCCAGCGAGAGAGACTCCAGTACCTCTGGGCAATCTGTTCCAGTGCCCGGTCGCTCACACAGTAAAGAAGTTCCTCCGCATATTCAGGTGGAGCTTCCTGTGCATCAGTTTCTGTCCACTGCCTCTTGTCCTAGTGGCTGGCACTCCCAAGAAGAGTCTGACTCCATCCTCTTAACAACCATCCTTTACGTATTTACATATTTTTATAAACCTCCTTTGCTCCACGGAGCAAAACGAGCACCGCTTTTAATTATTTCTTCCTCTCCTCACTTCAAACCAACGAGCCATTCATCCCTGGGTTAGTATCTCCAGACATATGTCTGCATCTCTTCTTTCCCTCAATCCCACATCACTATGTGAAGGGAGAGCTACTTTTAGTTCATCCGCATCACAATTAAGAGCAAATTACTACGTAGTAATTAATGCAAGAAGAGTGCAGGGGGTGGGGGGAGAGCAGCAAGGGTACTTAAACAAGCAGCACAGGAAGACTTTTTTCAAAAGCTGTCTCTCGGTAAAACACTCCTTTAGACAAAGAGTTCTTCCTGCAAAAGTAACGACAGGAAAGGACGTTTTCCCCCTTTTCCCAGGGCTGAGGGGAACTCGGTGAGCGCTGGGAGGAGCGGGGGGCGGTGAGGAAGAGGAGCGGGCAGCCTGAGCCCGGCTGGGGCGGGCCGGCACTGAGGCGGCCGAGGGCCACGGGAAGCATCCGGCCAAGGGGCAGGACAAGGGACAAGGGACAAGGACAAGGTCGCGGCAGTGCCCGGCCGTTCCCCCGCAGCCCCTGGGATCGCCGGGCAGGAGGCCAGGGCTGGGACCGGCAGCGCCATCGGCCGCAGAGGGCGGCGCGGCCACGGCTTCCGACC
>VWZN01019247.1:127207-149567 GCA_013396955.1 Regulus satrapa | reverse complement strand
CCCGGACCCCCGGCCCGCTCCTCCCCACGCCTACCGCCGCCGCATCGCGCACGGGCAGCCCCGCCCGCTTGCCCCCGGCAGGCACCGCCTCTTCCCGTCCGGCCCGGCCCGGCTCCCGGCGCTTCCCGGCGGCATGGCCGTGTTCCACGACGAGGTGGAGATCGAGGACTTCGAGTACGACGAGGAGACCGGGACCTACAGCTACCCGTGTCCCTGCGGGGACCGGTTCCTCATCACGCGGGTGAGGGGCGGCAGGGCAGGGCAGGGGGCAGAACGCGGTGGTGCGGGCCGGGCAGGCGGCGGGGCCCTGACCGCTCTCACGGCGCTTTTTGCAGGAGGATCTGGAGAACGGGGAGGACGTGGCCACCTGCCCCAGCTGCTCCCTGATCCTGCGCGTCATTTACGACCAGGTGGGTGCGGAGGGAGGGCAGTCGGACGCGGTTTCAGCCGGGTCCCTCCGAGTCCCGGTTCGCCGCCCCGTGCGGGAAGCGCCGGGCGGCGTTTAAAAGCCTCTGGTTTGGGGCTACATCTGCTGCGGGATCTCTCTTTTTTCTTGTATACTCCTGCCGTGTTTGGGCTCAAAAAGATGCCTATCTGGGTGGCCGTGGGGTAAGATAGAGATGGGACGAAATCAGTGGCGTGAGTGAAGAGCTCCTGGGGCTGACTCCATCCGCCCTGGCAGCTTTTCTCACCTTGTAGCCACGTTACGGCTTTCGTGTTTTGGGAGACAGATTAATACCGCTTATGACCGCTCTGTTTTCCAGCCTGTGTGTGTGTGTCGTGGTGTTTGTGAGGTAGAGGAGATCAAAAACAATGTAAATCGCCTAAATCCCTGCTTGCTGTCTTTAGGAGCAGTTCATGCGGGATGAAGTCGTGGCAGAACCTTTGCCAAGCAAGGAATTGGTCAAGTGCTGATGAATGCATCGTGGACTGTGCTGCTTTGGGATGAGAAAGTATGGGGATGGTGACTGCGGAAAAAGTTGTGGTTCTACTTCTGGAAGTGCTTGTTGCTGGGGTACAAGTGCAATAATTGTCTTCTTAACATGAATGAGAGTTTGCTGGGACGTCAAACACATGAATGTGTTTTGTTCAAAGAGTTATTTAAAAAAAAAAGTATATATAAGTTGCTCTGTGTATCCTAGAAGATTTGAGGATTATGGTCTCGATTTACAGCAAGTCAATACACAGAAGAAGAGTGTGGAGTTGGGAAATTATAGCACTTAGTCTAGCAGCAGCTTCTTAGCCTGTGGAGAAAAACAGGCTTTATGCAGGTACATGCGAGTGTGAAACAGCACAGAGAGCTGAAATGTTGGGAGGCAAGATTTAGGAGTCCATAGGACACAATGCCATAGAGAGTTGACACAGTGCAGCTTCTCCCAGGATGTGGGCTGGTGCTTCCAGCCCATACTGAATATGAGGAGAAAACAAGACACCCAGAACCAACATTTACCCAGTGATTTTGGTAAATTGTCTTTACTCCTATAAGCACAGCAAAGGTGCAGTTGTCTGTGGATCTGCTGCAGTGGGGGCAACACTTGAGTTGGGGCAGATTTGTTTGTTAAATTGCTTCTAAAGTTCCTTTGAAAGAACTTTGGTAGTTGTTACCAAATAATGATATCATAATAGTGATACGCTTTTGAGGGTATTGTGTGAAGTGGAGTCAACCTTTTTTTTACCCCTGCACAGGTACTAACAACATGCAGACTGGAACTTGAAGTGGGTTGTATTTTACCCCTATATTATCAACAACTTTGTGATTTGACTGTTGCAGTAGATATAAAATGGATTATATCTATGCAGTAGATATAGAATGGGCTGCAGTTCTTTGTGCCATTTGTAGTAAATTTCTCAGCCTTTCTTTATTAGGTTCTGTCACTTCCTGGATAGGAGATGGACACATTTCACAATATTAATTAAAGGTATTTTTTAGGGTAGAGGAGAGTAATGAGAACATACTCCACATTGGTTCCGAGGCTGCTTCTTGAATTACAAGCCACGGCACTTTAATATTTACTTAAAATTGTGGTCATTCCTGTGTTTTAATAGGATTTGGCATATGTGAAATTAAACATGGGGAAAAGTATCTGTGAGGGGCTTATATAGCTATTTTGGTCCAGGCAGTAATGATAAGCAAGTTTTACTGGATTCTTGCATTTAGATGTTTTTGTTCTTACAGCATTTTGTGACTGTTGAAGATGAACATTCTAGTTATTTTAAGAAAAGGAGAGAAAAAAACCAACCCTATGTCTAGTTGGAAGTTTTGAATACAATAAGCACAACCCAGAGTGTTTCCATGCCTAAACCAGGAGGTGGCACTCGTGTTTCTTTGACATATGTGCTTAAAAAAAAAAAGTGTTGTGGTACTTGGGTTAGCTATGCCTTATCAAATATTTATTTTGACTATTTAAATAAAGATGTTCACGATTCCATCAGTGGTTATAATGGGCCATTACTTACTCTGTTTCTGCACCAGCCATAATGATTTCCAGAGGCCTTGGGTTGCTGCTGCTGGAGTGATGATAGTGGAGGTTCTTCAGGTTGGTTAATAAAAATTGTTTCAATCTATCAGTAGACACAATAAAGCAAACTTACAAGAGCCACCCCTAAGCCCCTGTTCAACTGCATAAATGGCTTTGTGATTTTTCCCACAAGAATTCTACATAAAAGGAATTGTAGGAATTTTCAAAAGCAAGACCAGGGAACGTATGCTCTGAAGTAATGCATCAAAGTAAGTTGCCATGTGTATCATCTCTAGAAGTGGACAGATTTTGCAGAAATCAGTTTATCAGTTAACTAGATTTTGTTATATAATGAAGGTTAGGCATTTCCTGACTTATGAAACTTGTGTGGAGAATTATTTGTACTCTCCATATGGTTAAATTCCTACGTGGTTGTAAAAAGTGTTAAATCAGATGAGTTTTACTTGGCAGCTGCCAAGTAAACATGGCATGTAACATGCTTTTATTTGATTCCCAGTAGTGCTTTCCACTCATCTGAAACACAGGTAATGGGTTTATAAGAAGTAACTTCAGCAGAATTAATTAGTTCATTCCATCAGTTGGGGCATTAGTTCATTACATCATGTCAGGGCTTGAAGTCTCTTAGCTGGCGTGAGTAGGGTCCAAGTTGTGGAATGCAATTTACACACACATTAAAATTACTGGATCACAGCACATGTATCAAAGCTTAAAGTTTGTTTGCATACCTGTGTGCTTTTTACTGTGTACCTACACAAATCTTGTTTGCTTTTCTGGACTTTTTTTACAGCATAACAACAGAAAGATGTTGTGGCTGACTGTTCCAAAAGGATGTGGCCACATCTGCCTGCTTCAATTACTTTCAACTCTTCTCTCATTGCAGCGTCTCGAGGGTCTCAAGACAGTAGTTGATGTTCCCTCCGAAAAGGAGGCAAAACAAGGATGGGTGTTATGTTTCTCTCTTTTTGTTGCCCTTTGAGAATCTGAGAGGGACATTTAAAAACTGTTGAGCTGTTCTGTTATTTTCCCTTCTGCTCTGCAGAGGGGAGTTCTGCAGCAAGAGTTCATCCTTCACGAAAGCTCAGCGATGCTAAAGCCAAAGGGTTGCCCACTTTTGTCTTTTGTTAACTTGTAAGAAGCTTTTGAGTCCAGTGATTGCAGTCATCTTTTAAAAATATTCTTTCACACTGTGCCATTCCAGAGCACCAGTCAGGGCAGTCTGAGTAACCCATCAGCAATGTCCCTTGTCAGGAATTCAGTCACGAGGTTTCCTCACAGAGCCGCAGGCTCTGGCCCCTCACGCGCTGCTTGTGTATTACGTGCTCTTACAAACCAGTAGCTCACTTTTTTTTCTCAAAAGGCAATTGTGTGGGACACAAAGAAGTCTTGTTTGCTGCTTGTATCTGACAAGCAGATTGATTGATTATGTGTTTGATGAGGTCCGTGGGTCTGCGCAGAGGAGTGCAGTGTGGTGAAAACAGCATCACGTGAACATTAATGGAATAATTCATACTTGGTAGAGACTAGAGAGGGTAAAACAATTTATGGGCAATTTCAGATACTCAAGCTGTATAATTTCTCATACTGTTGAACACCTCTGAACTCCTGTGTAACACTGAGAAGAAGCACTACACTCTGTTGCCACAATTTTATGGGAAGAAAAGGAAGGTAATTTGCCCTTCATTAAACTGAAGAGGCATAGCCTCCCTGATCCATCAGATTCTTGTTTGTATTTCAAAGAAACTCGCTGAGAAGGTCATGTACTTTCGGCTCATTGTGCCTGTGTATCAGTGGTGTACATGATTAGTTTTGAAGAGTTGCTCTAGAAGTCAGTGACAGAGCCTCTAAGAGCTGAGGTCACTAGGCCAGTAATTTTGCTGTTGCACTTGTTTCATTGTCTGTGTATCAGGGAAGTCCTAGTGTCCTAGAGGACCCTTTGGAAGTACTTTGATATACCTTCTCTCCATCACAGTTTTAAATTTTGCTTCTCAGCACCCGTCAAAAAAAAAACAACACAGCAGAACATCAGAATTAAAGATCCTTACATAGATTACCAAGTCTGTCTACCAAGAAGCAGATACTGATTAATTTCAAATAAGCTGGCAAAATTTTATTTAAGATAGTGAACTGACTACTATGTATTGTCACAAAGACAAGTAGTTTCTTCTTGTTCTGTCTCCATCTCTTCCAATTTAACGCTCAGATCATGCTAACTGTAGGCACGGGTATTTGTTACACTGAAAACTTCTTGAAATGTTTTAACAAATAGGCTTTATCAAGGTATTTAGTGCAGTAATTCAAGTTTGCCATGAGTTTTCTCCTAGCAGTTCCATGTGAATTGCTTTGATTCTCCTTCATGGTAACTTAAAATGATCATTTCTTAATGTCTCTCTAGAGAGAGGAGTCTCTCTCCGTGGCATGGAGGAGACAGGGAGGATCCTGTCAAAATGCTGGGCTCATCAACCCCGAAACTGGTCAGACATGTGTTGAGTGACAGAGGCAACAGCTGACAGAAGCCGAGCCAAGAGGGAAACCAGCTGTCACAGTGTCACCTGTGGTCGGGGAGGAAGTGGGTCACAAGGGACCAACCAAAAGGGTAGAACCTTAAGTGACCCATCATCGCTCCTTCCCACCCCTTGCTGTCACCGTTTTGAGCTGTTTGCACACCAGGTCACCTCTCCAAAATTCTTGGCAGCTCATCAGTCCAGCACGGGCTTCCTGTCATGTGGAAAGTCGCTGCCATGCCATTGACCCCTGTCAGCGAGCACAGCCAGCCAAAAGGAGCTCGCTCTGAAGGCACGAGGGTGTGCAGAGGTCAGAGCACAGCCACCTCATCCAGGGGTGGTCATTTTTTTTTAAATGTTAATAAAACTGAGGTCCTTAGCTTGTTGTTTGAATGCTGAAGCTGTTGCTTTTAGAGAAAGATCCAATTATCAAGACTCAGGGTAAAATCAACAGGAGCTGCCAATGGGTCACTTCTTCCATGACCTCTTCAGGCCCTTTCCTGCTCCACAGCAAATGGTTTTATTTTGGTCTCAGCTGTCCTGGGCAAGTCAGAGGATAACTTTTTGACACATTCAGTACTTCAAGTAAAAGATTTCTGTCCACCAGAGCACTAAATAGCTACACCACCTCTTAGCATGATCTTTGTATATGTAGTCCTTTGGTGTTTACACAAAATACAAATTTATGGTATACTTTTAGGAGCAATGATTATTCTACACTGCCTAGGAAAAAAGGTACTATTTTCAAGGGGCAGTTTTTTGGTTTTGGTTTTAGTTTTCTTTTCCAAAGATCTTGAAAAAGATACTATTTACAGTTTTTATTTCTGCATGTCTCTGATTGTAGCCCTGTTGATTCTTTCCATAAAAAATTGTGTGCCTTTGCAATGCAATACCATCTTAAAGTATTTGTTTTAGATTATAGCAGGACTGCAGCATGAATTTATAATTTTCATCATTCTACAATGGATTAGAACTGATTTTGTAGCATGTAATGGATTTTAAGATTAATGTTCATTTAATTGCAAAAAAGAAAAAAGTGCAAAATGTGAGCCCTTACTTATCCTACTTTTTCACTGAGTAGGGTAGAACACGTTTAACTTTTCATATTATGCAGAGGCCCCCAGTGCATTGTGCACAGGTGTTCCCACTCTGATGGATTCTGGCATACATCCCTTAGCTAGAACCAGACTTGGAGTTTAGATATATAAGCAGTCCAGAGGCAGAGATCCAGGCAGAGCACACCTGTCAGTCTCACAGTCTCTCTCTTGCAGAGCTACTAAAGAGGGTCATTTCAGAGGCAGTAAGGAAAGCTTCTCCCCAGGGGGCTGAGCTGGGCTATGGCGGCAAAATATGTAAGTGCATCAGAGCAGGACTGACTGTCCCAGGGCAGACCAAGGATCTTCTTGGTGCTGTCCCATCCCCAGCACTGCCCACCAGCTAATGAGTCCATGACCAGGGCAAGCATTTGGGGATACTTCCCTGCAATCCTCCCACACAATTTGAAAGTCACAGACTTCCTGAGACTTAGGTGTTGTTGTTTAATACCATGAACGATATGTATCTCCCTGAATTTGTCTAATCACTTTTTGAATCCATACCACAACTTAAAATGCATTATCAGGAAAGGAATTGCCCAAGTTAAGGGTGCCTTATGAGGAGACGTGTCTCTTTGTTTCTTTTGAACCCATTGCACTGGGGTTCATTTAAAGATACCTTTTGGATAGGAACAGACAATTTTCTGCCCTCAGCTCTCTAGCCTACTGAGGACTGTTAAGATATTTTTTTTTCTTATTTCTCTGTACCATTTTTGAAAGGGAAATAACTGTGCACAATTCTAGACACAGGTGCATCATGCATACATTTGCATAGCGATATTTGTTCTCTGTTCTGCTGTCTATTTTCCAAGAATTCCCAACACAATGTTATTTTTTGACACTGCGTGAGCACTGGGCTGACGTAATCTTAGTAAGATAGTTTAATTAAGGAAATGACTTTTAGAATCTAAGCCTTAAAATAACCTTGCCATTCTCCTGCTGTCTCTTGCTCATGGCCTAGGTGGTTTTTAGAAGACAAGGTGATTGAACTCAGGTCTCATGGGTTCAGGTAGTTTTTCTGCTAGTCCCTCCCACAATCTCATAACAGCAGCTGATGAGGGTGTGCAAGCTGTATGGACTTTGATAGGACTGTCCAAGACTGGTTTATCTTCACTCCTCCCATCATTTAGCTGGCTTTATTTGTTTAATTTTCTAATGTGTTACTTCCCTTCCATGTTCATTTTAATTAGCCCTACTGCACTTCTAACATAACTTCACCTCTTCCTTCAAAGCTGCATCTGTGTTCCTCTTGTCTTTGTTAGGGTGGCTTTCCTGAGGGGTATCTGGGTTTTCTGGGTAGTGAAGCCTTTTATTTGAGTCGATGCAGTTTTTCAATGCGAGGTTAATTTTAGTTTTGAATACATTCTATTTACTTTCCTAAAAGAAGTGGGGATACTTCCCAAGATACACTATATAAAATAGTGTGCTGTTTGAAAGGGCAAGAAATTATTTCATTCAAATCTACTATTTCCTTGTAATTTTATTTCCTAGTATTGGCCTTAAGGGGGGAAGTCTTGGGCTGAATAAATCTTAAATGATGAATTTGATAGACTGAAGGGATTCTTGCTTTTCCTTGTGAAGAAGGGGTTAATTAAAACTCACAGTCTCTCTCCTCTTGCAGAACTACTCAAGAAGAAGCTATTTCTTGGAAGAATACCCTTAGGAAGTTAGTGACCTAGAATGAGCTTGGCATAGCATTGCCTTTTAGCCTTAACTGTGATATTTGCTGCTGCAATCTCCTAGACAAATGGGTTTTGACAGGCTTTGCAAACAGCCTGAGGTCAGAGCCTATGAGCTTTCCTTGGGCAAGTAAAAGCTGTGGAGTTGGGAGCTTAATACATTTCTTGAGACAAATATCAAAATTCCCAAACCTGGGAACGGTGCACGGTGGGACAGTGACAGGCAAATGCGGTCCCTTACAGGACTGTGAAAAGGACATGGCAAGCAGAGAAACACAGTTGCTTCCAGGGGTGGTTCATGCAGTTCAGGCTCTGCTTTGAACTGGAATGAAGATTGTATTTTTAATATCCCTTGACATAAGGCCCAGAAGAGAGCAGGTGATGGCACACCAAACTGGCACTCTACCTTGGGCATCAGAATATGCTTCTGTGGCCCCTGTATCTGCACCACAAACTGCTTAGCAACCTAGAGGTGGGATCTAGCTGTGGAAGCAAGGGTAAGCAGCAGAGAGGGCTGGTACCTAAGCTTTTCCTCTGTGGATTTCCTCTATGCACGCTGAACCAAGGGCAGTGGGGCAGCCGAGGAGGATGCAGTGATTCAGAACCCACTTCCTCCTACTTATGAGAGAGAGGGTTTTCTTCCCACCCCAGCTGTTTGTTCAGGCACTAACCTCAGAATTTGTTTCTTGGTAAACCTCACAAGTAACCCCGTAGTTAGGGCTGCTTGGTTATCTCCTGTGCATACACAGGTGGGGGGTGATATATTGAAGATGCACACTGGAAGAATTTAATCTGCCCCCTAAAAAAGCACTCTGGTTCTTGCAGATCTTTAGATGCTTTTTTTCCCTACCCTTTATTATTTTTTTTTCAAGTTTGGGATTTTTGTAACTGAAGGAGAATTCAAATAAATCAGCAACCGGAGTAAATGCCAAACAAGCAGAGTTAAACTTTCTCAGTGTTTTAAACTAATAGACCCCCTTCTCAAGATACCATGTCTAACAGGATTTGATGATCAGGGAATTTCTGTCAGTACCTCTGCCAAATGCACGGTCTCGCAGAGGGAGGATTTGATAGAGATCCAGGTTAAGTCAGCCTCTTCATTCAGAGACAGCGACTGCCAGCCCCACACAGGCTGCAGCGGGGCCACCCAAATGTCGAGTTTCCACTGAGGAAGGCCAAGTTCCCCATATTCTTTTTTATTTCTGCAACCGTAGCAGGGCTGTGTCCTTGGGTTCTTTCCATGCCAAATAAAGCGTCTGCACATTTTGTCTAGTTCATTTTCGTATGGCTGAGGCCTTTATAGCAGAGGCACCTGCAAAAATAGAAGTCTGAAGAAACAGATTCGTTTCTGACAGGTTAACCAACCTGAGGAGTAAGAAATTGTTGTGCTAGATCTGTAAATACATTTGCAGCTTGCCTTGCAAGGGCAGCTTGTGAAGATTAAACTGGCTAGGAATATTCTGAGCCCTAGGCATAGGGCACCCTCTGAGACACGGCTAATATAAAATGCTCCCAGGCAGATCCTGCCATCCAGCACAGCTGTGTAAATCTGGAGTAACACAGAGTGCTTCGGGGATGTTACTTCAGATCCACTTCACCAAACAGAAGAACAGAATTCAAATGAATTACCCATGAAGAGAGAATAAAGAACATGTGCAGTAAATAATACATTTCTGGGTTTTTCTGCCCTTCATGACTCTTTCTCATAAATGTTTCAGCCTTAGTCTGATTGCTGCTTCACTGTGTCAGCCAAAAAACCAGACTGAGCAAGTGCATTTCAGTGTCATTCACATCTGAGGCTGTTAACAGCTCAGGGAGAGGCAGAAGCACAGGCAGAACTGATTTCTAAGAGCATGACGTTGTCCTCTCTAGAGCCATGTTTGAAATGCCTCAAGACACATTCTGTGACTGCTGTTGGTCAGATACAGCTCCCATTTGCTTTATTTTTTTATCTCTTGCAGAACTGAAAAATAGGTAGGGGAGAGGGGAAGTAATTTTATATTCATAAAAATCATTTAGGCCCAGAGGGTCAATTGAAGGATTTCAGCATTTATGAAATGATTAATTTCATTCTGAAGAAGTAAATATGAAGTCTCACAGTATTTTTCACCCTGCACTATCCTGCCACTCAGGCTGGCACTTGACACCAACCTTGAGTAGATTTGGTTCCTCCAAAACTTAATTTTTTTGGGGACATTACTCAGTGCATAATGAACGTTATTTTATCTTTTATTTTTCTTTACATTACAGTTGAATTATTTTTACTCATTTACTTAATTCAGCAGCTGTACAATCTCTATAACAGTACTCTTCAGATATAAGATACGTGATTACTATAAGATGACCTTGCTTCATGAAGTCAGGCTGTGATTCCCACCACTGGATGCACCTGAACACTCCCCTGCTGTGTTACACACGTTCTTGATGTTCCTGAGCAGTTGCCCAACATTAACTGAGAGCAAAACACCTTTGTGAGATTTGAGGAGCTATATCCACACCTGAAATATTCTTTTCAGAAAATCTGAAACTGCTCAATTTTATTATTCTACTTTATTACTGAGCTGACTGTCTTATATTAAACTTCTCAAATGTGTTTTATCAGTATGAAATACTGTTTACTTTTGCTCATTCTTGTACTTTCCAGATTTTTACCGTGCAGATTCTTTCTGGCATTTCTCCCCAGATGCAGCACATTGTAATTCATTGCCTATGACTGCCAAGAAATGACAAATCCAAGACTGTCCATAATAAATGAGATGAGCCTCTTAAATAGGGCAGGAACAAAACCCCAGTTACGGATTTGTGCATCTTTCTGACGTGTCCAGACAGAAAACGAGAAGTCTTGGTCTCGGTAGAGCAAATGACCACCTGCACATTCTCACTGTCTGAGAAATACCTCTTCCATCTTGTCAATTCTGCTGGTACTTACTCTCCTGTGTTCTCCATTAGGGCTATTGCCCAAACCAAGAAGAAGAAAGGATATGGCTCTCCTGTGTTCTTGATGGCTGTAGACTTTTCCCCACATGTAGGGGGTTTACTAATTTTGCTATTTATTTCGCAGGTGTGTTTTAAACATTTTTAATAATAGAGTTGCACTGATGAGACCTAGTATAGGAGCAGGTATAAATTGTTCTTGCCCTTTTTGCAGCATTCTCTTCTGTTTAGACAGACAAATCCTAGATCCACAGAGGTGAGGGGTTTTAACCATACTGGGGCAGCTGCAGTGATCTGGCAAAGGTGGGCAGACAAAACCCAACATTTTTTTGTTGTCAGGAGTCAAAATGGAAGTTATCTGGAGGTGCAGTACATTTTCAATGTTTATCAGTCTTCCTAGTGAGAAGCAAAAAAATTGTGGTTTTACCTGCCATCCAGAGTCACCTTGAAAGCCCATAATGAAATATCAATAATTGAGGGTAGCTGCTTCCTAAAAAGATCACTGACAGGCCTGAAATAGCAGTCACCAGTAGCTATGAATATATTTTCCTAGCAGACTTCAGTCTTTCATTGAGTTAGGCAGTAGGAGCCCTGGATTTGCACACTTATACACAGAAGAATAGTAGGATTTTTTCAGGATGCTGGAGGGGAAAAAGTGGAACTCTTTTTAAAATCAATGTACCATGATGTTCCTTGGTTAGCACAAAAGCGTAAGTCCCTTCACAAGTGGAGAGGTCTGTTTCAGTTTATTCTTTTTGCAGTATGCTGTATATAAAGAGAAAGAAGATGAAATAATTCTTCTTGGAGAAAATCCAGAATTTTAATTAAATGGCATTTTCACATTTATTTCTTACTGGCTGGAGTTCATGGCCAAACTGGACATACTTGCTTTTGTGTTAAGAACTTTCCAGATTACCTTTTCCGCAAATGCCTTTTTTTCTGCCACTAGAGGTCCTAAAATCAATAAAGAATAGAGACAAAATGTAGCTATTAATTTGGGACTAGAACATTTTCACAAGCTGGACCTGAGTGACTGGTCCCTGAAACCCTCAGTGTGGGGGACAGCATGTGCTAATGTGAGGCAGACTGAAGGAAAGGCATCAGAACTGGACCCAAAAGCTTAGAGGTCACATTTCCCTACCTTGGCACGTTGTCTTTAAATCCAATGTACTCAAAAATCACCAAGTTTCTCAAATTCATGAGGTCACTTTATGATCTGGAGTCTTTCAGATAGCACATGATGGTTATAGACATCTGCATCTCCTTTTCATAGGCTTCTTGCCTTTTGATTTATGTTTTCATGCTTTTCACTCTAAGTAACTAATTCAAAGTAAAAATGAAGGATGTTTGAAAATTGATGTTTTTATGTAAGCTCTTTTTGCCAATAGCTGTGACTTTATTTAAATCAACATAACATCAACATGAACTGCATAAAATATGACACTGTTACAGAGGCCTAGTACTGAGAATAAAGACTTAGGTTTTTAAAAACTTACATCACAAACTTCAAAACCCTTTCTGCAATTAATTGCTACTAAACAGGGAAACTACTGCTGGTAAATGAAGTGGCCTAACTTTGAAATCCAGTCAGAGATTGTCAATTTTTAAAAAATTTACCTGATTTAATTCCGTTCCTGAGGTTGACAGTCATTTCATGAGCTATCCTCATTCTCCTTTTCACTGCTCCCACTTTAGGAAGAAAGTATGTTCAATTCTACACATAAAAATATAAAAAAAAGCCTTTCCCTTTCAGGCATGTCATTAGGAACCAGTATTTGCAACATAAACCTGAGGTTTCTGTAATTGTAGTAGCCCAGTTGGGTTGTTCTGCAGTGCTCCAGTACCACAGAGGGAAATGGAGGTACTTGGGAACTGAAATTAAATTATCCATTTCCCATCTGCCTCTTTATTATTTTTCTCTGTTAAAAATCGAATCTTGATTTTCCTCATTTTGCTGAGTCTGCAGTCTTTGCTGGCATGTAATTGTTCCAAGGTTGTGTTCACAAGTTCCACACACGTTCACAAGAGCTAGCAGTAAAAATCCAGAAAAATGATTCTTCATCAAAATTTGCCAGTGTATTGAAAGCAAGACAGCCCAGAGGAAAAGGTTCTTTCTTATGATGGGTGACAGGAAAGCAGAGCCCAGCACCTTGCCATGGGCAGCCTGGCCTGAGGACCTCTCTCATCACTGCCTATGTGAGCGTCCCAGTTCTGTTCCAGAGAGCAAAGGAAATGGTGGCTCTTGTTCCACACTGAAACCGAATTCAGAAACCTTGGAAACCCCTCAAAGTGGAATCGCCACAATCTGCCAAGTCTGAGCCTCATGTTACATCTAATCTTGAATGAAACTGCCAAAATTGAAATCTGCCAAAATGTATATTTTATAGACGACAGGCATCTTCTTGTAATTAGCAAATTGTGGTCTCATTGTTCTTATTTTGCTTATCAAGTTTTTTCCCAATGTCAAGACCTATTTTGTTTCACCTTTTCCTCTTGTCGCTGATTTAAGAGTTGTTCTTGGCACTAGAGAATCTTAAGAGTTCTGTCACGGGCTGCACAGAGAAGGTTGTTCCAAAAGCAGGAGCTGGAGCCGAAGCCACAAAATTCAAAGTTATTTCCTTAGCGTCAGCACCAGGAAATTTCAGTTCCTGGGCTTGTGCGTGTGCAAATCCGTGCAGACACCACAGACTGACTGCAGGTTGCTGCTCGAGGAAATTAATGTTTCCTTTGCTTCTGCAAGCGAAGGGATGGGCAGCAAACTGCCCTGAAGAAGTGGCTCTCGCCACCACCTGGGAGCTTGCTGCGGCAGCCAGGGGTCCGTCAGCTGGACTGCAGCGGCTCCGGGAGCATCAGCTCACCCAGACTGAGTCGCCTTCCAGGCTCCGTGGTTGCCTGACTGATTTGTAAGTGAAGGCAGCTCTTGGCACCACAAACGAAAAGTTTTTGATGAGGGTGACAAATACACAAACTAGGTAGGACAACAGAAAGCCACAGGTTTATAAGACAACTTGTCCAACGTGAAATTTACTGCAAGGCTTATTTGTTAATTGACATGATGAATTCTATGTGTTCTGCCCACTTGAAATATTTTGATTATTAAACTCCCTTCACTGCTTGGCTCTTGATTTCTAAGCAGGCAAAGTGTGCGCTAATAAGAGGGGAAGCAAAAGAAGACAACTGTAATGCAATGACCTTTCATTTTGATTTGGCTTTGGCTTTTGACCACTTTTGGTTTGTTCACTAATCCCAAACTAGATGTATAAAGGGTGGTTGACAGAAGTAGCCTCCCAAGGGCTTGTAGTCAAGTATAAATATCTGATGTTCTCCATTTTGAACTCCTGATACAGCAAAGCATCAGTTGATTTTCTTTCTGAGCTGAAATTAAATTGTTTGTGTAGTTATTACATTAAGTGATAAAAAGAGACTGTAAAAACCCCCAGTTTTCACCTAACAGCATAATATGAAGTGTGTAAAAAATACCCTGAAAAATACAAACCTAAGGGATGTAATCCTTTAAAGCTCATATATGCCTAGAACAATGTGAGTGACATTATTAGATTATTTGTTATCGGTCTGTAAGACTGAGGGACTAATAAATGCAGAAGCGATCTTTCGAGTAATTGCATAAAATAGATTAGATATTTTAAAATATATTTAGTATTTTTATAATATGGAAATTTTTAAAAAGTTAATTACTTTAACCTTTTTCTCAATTCATAACACAAAATTACCATTGATGTAAATAAATATCACGATAGTATTACCAAAGGTCATGGACTCTAAGAAAGGTCATAATGCAGCTACTTAGAAATGGAGTAATGAATTTAGCCCTCAGGCTCATCTGTCTGTAACTTAGGTTCAAGCTAAGAAGAACCTTGCAAACAATCCTGGCACCTGTATCTGTTCTGTATTGTGAAAATTCTGCTGCAGCTTTCCAGCCTACTCAGCAGAAAAATATAGAAGATTTATTATTAATATTAGAGTTAACATCTTCAAAATATTTTATAGACAGTTCTGAAAATGTAAATTCTTATTCCTTTGAGACCAGAGCATGCTTTAATGTAGCATCCTACACAGTGGGGTCTCTCAGTCTGTGAACAAAGAGGCTGTCTTGGAAAAGTGTGCTGTTGGATTTGAGGAAATTGCAGATGGTATCAAGTTTGTTCTTGGCTGTCATCTCTGCGCCTAAAGCCAGACCTTGGGGGAATTGGAAGAGCTGGGCACTGGGGTTGGGCTCCTGGAAGGAATTTTAGCCTGGATACCCTTTGGGATTATTTTCCTTCCACTTAACTCCAGTTTAAAATTTATACATAATATCTAAATTAATCATCAAGAATCCCTCTCTAATCAGAAGAGAAAGCAAGCATTTCTAGATAGTGGTTTGTCCATATTGGTTAAATACTTGCCATTGGTTACATCTGGAAGTGTTCTCTGCTCACCAGTAGAAGAAACATAGACAGCTACCTTAGTGGTGACTGCTGTTCAGGTGGCCCCAGTTAACAGAGGTGAACCCTGTTCCATGTGTCTAATGCATAATCATCCCCAAGAGCGATAGATAATTTAAAAAAAAAAAAAGAAAAATTAGCAGCTAAAAAGATAGCAAAACCACTATGGCTGCTATCTCAAGTCACGTAGGTCAACTGTTTTTCCAAAACATCCTTCCAAACCACCTGTGAGCTGCCTGAAGGGCATGCCGGAGTGCCCGCTGTCCAGGGACCCTGCGTTTGGAGTTCTTGTTCTTTGCAATGAAACCAGTGGAAATTACAGCAAAGGTCTGCAAAATCAAACCCCCTCTAAGATGCTGACAGGGGCAAGTCCTGTACATTTCTGTCACACTGTGAGGTGATGGCTGAATGAGGGTATTGCCACTGGGTGCTTTCTGACTGGGTTTTTTGCAGACCAGCTCTGCTAGAGCAGGAGAAAAGCAATTAACAAATCATAACGCAATGAAGGAAATAATAATAAAAAGAAAAGTTTCTCTGTGCACTGATACATTTTATTCAGGGCAGACGTGAAGTTTGCATAGCTTAAAAACATATTACCTATCTGTAAAATACTCCTTTTTTACTCTCTTCCAATATGTTTGCAGTTTGAATTAAACTGCTTGAGATAAAATGAGATACAAAGTCAGAATCCGAAAGCTCTCGCTCACATGTCACCTTCCAGCTGTTATGGAAATCTAGGCTGTTACTGTTCTTGTCTAGGATGCCTGAACATAGCTCCATTCTTTCCTGGGGATATCAGAAATGGAAGCTATTGCATTTTAGACAGCAGACAGTATTACAGCTCAATGAACATCTTCAAGGCAGGACCTGGAAGCACTTACACGTGAACTGAGAGGTACCCTCAGCATTTCTGTGCTACAGGATTTAGCATGAAGGTTGGTAAACCTTTCTTCCCTATGCAGACTTCAGGTTAACACATGGAGAGAAATGCTGCCATTGTTTCTCTGTGCCAGCCATGGCACCTCACCTAACAGGGCAAACTCCAGCCTGCAGCCAACACCAATTGCATCAACTGGGGCTCGGTTTAAAAGTACTTTGAATAATATTTCAAGTCCTAATTCTCTACCATTTACCATGAGCTAGGAGAGGAATAAACTAGGCTGTTAGAAAGTGCTGCCAACCAAAGGGCGACCTGTTCTTGGATTTGACCTTTTAGCTCAGATTCGTGGGTGGGTTTTGCTCAAAGCAGTCACTGTGCTTGGGTTGCAGAATTCAAAGAAACAGGTGGAGTTACACTATAAGATATTTGTTTTATGCTGGAATTCCTTTACTTTAGCCTGAGGCTTTACTTTGGAGGCCTTCAAAGTCTAAACTGCTTCATTCTTGCATGAAACATTTTGTCCTTATCTGTCACAAGAATTAGTGGAACCTGAAATGTTGACCTTGTCTAAATAGAGAAGGGAAAGTAATTCCATGTTTTGTGGTTCTCAAAGCATCATTGTGTGCTAGTAGTGCATGAAAGATGGGTAAAAATGAGGAAAAAATACCTGCAAGATTAGCCACCACTCTTTGTTGAGCCCAGTTCCATGAGAAGAGTTTAGCTGATTGGTGTAACCACAGGGGAAAAGTCTAAATGACCACAATGAGGAAACAGTATTGGTACCACCAACCAGTCCATTTAAAAGCCATATAGGAAGGAAAACAGGAGAAACAGGGATTGATGCTTTCCCTTTGTTTTTTAAGATTTGTGTGTAGTAAGTTATGTTTATATTAGAGGGAAGTGTACTCCACAATCCATATCCCCTTCTGGCCCATGCTCTGGAATTGAGTTCCCTTGGAAACCAAACACATTTACTCTGTTACTAAGTGAAACAAGTGCATTAACAATTATTTTCTAAATGGTACTGCACCATAGATTTTCATTTTATTTTTCAAAGAGGTATTAGGTAACATACTTTTCTATTGTACATATATCTACAGCAAACCTTATTTTATAGGTTTTTATCACTATGTTTAAAAGTAGTATAAATGAAGATGTCCATGTCTCTGAATTCCAAACATTTCCTCTCTAAACCAAAAACCTTTTCATTCTTCTTTGTGATAAATATCACTTGTGGTCAATTACCATATTTGTATACACATTTTTTTTAACATTTACCTAAATTCTGAAGGGATTATATTCCTAGTGTAGTGTCCAAAATATAATAAATAATACATTATTAAAAAATCTGGCATACTCATAATTTAAAATAAAGGAATCACATGTCATTAAAACAGCATTTTACTCAGCTTTTATGCAATTAAAAAAATTCTCTTTTCTCACCCTAGATTTGGGCAATGGTCAGGGTCATATGGTGTTCTGGAATTGGCTGCTATCATCATCCTAGCTTTCCAGAATGTCACAGGAAATTTTAAATGAGCAGAACTAGTAATAGATTCTGATGCTATCAAAGAAAGCACAAGTGGTAATCAAGATGATTGGAGTGATGCCTGAACACAGTATGGAATCTGTAGCACTCAAAGTAGACAGAGTGTAAGACACTGGGAGATGTTTCGGACAACACAACAGAGAATACTCATTGTGTCCTCTGTTGTAACCAATTTTATATCCTCAACACCACTTTATTATGATTTACTGAGAGCAGGTGACTGGAAAGCTCTGAGCAGAATAATTTGTTACTTCTTCCTTTCTCTGACATTTAAACAATGTGCTGTACATTTTAAAAAACAAACCAAGAAACACAATTTTCTGTCTCTAGAAAAGAATTAAAAGTGAGTTTCAGTAATGATGTCCTTCCCCTGTAATATGTACATAGGATTATGATTGAGTTATACTATGAATCAGATGTGTTGTTGATGTGGCAGGACTCCCAAATCTTTGTTCTTCTGTCTTAGCAGGCTCTTGGAAAGTGTCATCATTACTGACTTTATTTTCAAAAAGGAAAGTACCATAGTGAGATTCTGAAGTGGAAGTTTGCTAAGTTCATGCTGTGTGAGACCATTCTGGTTACTTAACCTCATCTCTCATTCACTCCTTTGAAAGACAGTAGGTCAGCAGCAATGCAGGCTCTACAGGAGAGGCTTTAGAAAATTTGGTCTTTTCGGGTTCATCTTGAAGACACATGACAGTAAGAATCTGCACAATATTCTTGGCTAAAACTGACAGCTTGAAAGACTTAACTCAGGCTGCAAGCAAATGAAAGCACGCCAGTATTTTCTTCCTAGGTAGCCACTGTTGAAACAGGCTGTTTCCCTTCCCTTGCTGTTTTCAGCCAGCACTTCTGTTACTATAATAATAATAATAATAATAGTAATAATAATGATAATTGTAAGCACATCCCATGGCTTTACAAGAACACATGGAGGCTGGTGATTCTTTCTATTCCCAAATAAGCAGAGAAGTTCCTTACTTCCTCACTATCTTACTCACCTTACTATCACAAAAGTTTCCTGAGGAGTTGTCTATAAATATAATTAAAACAACAACAAAAAAAGTTGTAAATATTTCAGTCTCATTCTCCCATCCAAATTAGACTGTGGACAAGGATTTAAGGAAGAGTGTGCCAAAAACTGAGGACTGTTAGTAGTCCAAGTCAATTAGAGCATTTAGTGCCTAATTAAGTGTTAGTTTATGCTCTGTGTAATCTCACAGAGAGTAGAAATTTGGCTCAGGCTAATTGGAAAACAAAATTTTTGCCATTACATATGGAAACATCTTTGACTTTTATACATACAAAACCTACTTTGTTTCATATGAGTCGAGGGCACTATAAAACAAGGCTAAACTCCTGTCCTGGGTTGGCTGGCTTCCTCTTACAGTTTCAAAATATCTCACTTTTTTTCCCTGTATCCTCAGAAGTCACAGCATATACTGAAGACAAGCTGTCTGGCAGATAATTTTCCATGTTTCCTTCAAAGGGCAAACTGAACTGTCTTCTGCAATAGCAGAGTTGAGTATTGATTCTCACAATCTCTCTGTTCCCTTCTTTACAGAATAAACAGAACTTTTAGCTAGAGCTGGATTAACCAGGAGCCAGGCTTTTAAACAAGAGACATCCCTGACTTCCCTGCATGCTACAGCAAACACAAACATCTTTCTTGTCCTTGCAGGAAATGCATCTTAAATCCCAAGCAGAAGTAATGTTAAACTTTGGAGACTTGACCTCTGCAGAGACCTGTCAGTCACCTCTGACGTAGCCCATGGGAGCGCTCAAATTGCCACACCTGATTTGCATTCTTGTTACATTCACACAGAAACAAGTCCTTCTCATCTTCACTCTTTGCTGCCTCTATGCATTTGCCAGAAAGGACATGGACAATCATCCCATTCTGCAAGATGAGAGAAGAAGGGAAAGAAAGAAAGAGCAAATTAAAAGTAAAACATTTCCAGTAGAAGCTACACCATGTTTCAGAAAATTTATATGCAATACATCACCAGTAATAACTGGTTGTTAATTTTTTTAAGCAATGCTCCAAACACAATGACTGGATTTAGCTTTGCATCCAGAGCATGGTGAATATGCTTAGTTCCTTTTGAAGCTAACATGAGTGGTAGGTGCAGAATTCTTTTCCACCACTGTTTTTTTCCTATGGCTACAGGTTCTCATCAGCAGCAACCTCACTACTACAGGCCACAACATTTCATAAGGACCAATGTTTGCCTTAGGAATCAAACCAAATTACAGTAGGACTGTTCCAGAGGATTGCTGTATCCCTACAACTACAGTAACTGCTATTTTCCCAGGCTGTCCCAGAGCATGACATTTTTCAGTCTTGTTGAGGAGTTCCTGCTCTGCTGGGTAAAGTTCACTGAAAAACAGTGAATTCCTCTAATAGGAAGTTTACTCTTCTCTTACTATGCAGAAGAAAATGTAATGTTTCCCATTAAAAGCTCCACAAAGGGCTCTCGTTTGGGAGGGATTATGATTTCCAAACCCTGCCTCAATCTGAGAGAAATGGGAAAGGATTTGCCCTGCTCTTTTTTCCACAACCATTGATTTTATTCCTATAAGGCCAGTAAGACAAACAGGTAAAATAAAGACATAGGATTTTAGATAGTATTTCTGTAGTTTTTATTTCTAAACCTAATGTTTTTTACATAGACAGTGTTAGTGGGCAAGAGACATCCTAATTTTTCTGGGTGAAAAATGTACAGAAGCGAAATTTGCCTTTCAGGTACCTCATCCCTTCCTCATACACAAATCCTGAAATCACCCAGTGATCCCACAGTCACCATCAGCTGCCTTTCCCCCGTGCAGAGCCACTACTGACCTCCTGGACATCCCAGTGCTGGTTGCTGTTGTCTGTCTCCTTTGTACAGTTTTGAGGGATAACCTTCCCGTGTCTGACATCAAAGCAAAGCAGTGGAGCAGAACCAAGCCAGATTTCCTTCATGCTGTTATATTCAAAGTGCTGGGAAAGGAAGGGTTTGTTTGAACAACGATGGATGGACATCCCAGTTCATTTTTAAATGCTAATTCTAAAGACAATTTCCTTACATGTCTGTTAAGATGCAGCCCAAACACGAGTGACAGAGACCCAACAAAGCAGTCCCTCTTGCTAGCTAATTCTAGCATAGCTATTTACCCAAGGAAAGGCTTTGTGAGCTATGATTATATGTATGATTTATGGTGTAACATAAACCCACTCTATCATAAAATTTTCCAATTTAATAAATATTTGAACAGAGGGGTGTTTCTGACAGTGTCTTTACACGCTGCAGTTTAAAATGCGCCTGCAGCTCACCCTGAGCTAGACCAATGCCAGCTAGGGAGTCTAAATGAATTTACTTCCTGCCTTAGACTGCAGTTTAGGCATTAATCTTCAGATTTAGTCACTAATGGGGAAACCTCCCCCAATATTCTGCAGCCATTATGTATTTTTTACTCACAAGCTCTGTTCCCCAGCGACACACAGGACATTGCCTTTTTTCGTGTGGCACTCAGCTGTGGAAACTGGGCATTGTTGCCTTAGCACATGATAATTTTGAGCATTGCCAGTATTTCCACTAGTGTCAACCCAGCCACTTGCATGTTGGAGTGCCTGTCTTGTGCGTGGCTC
Organism: Regulus satrapa; assembly: GCA_013396955.1. Taxonomy (NCBI): domain Eukaryota; kingdom Metazoa; phylum Chordata; class Aves; order Passeriformes; family Regulidae; genus Regulus; species Regulus satrapa. Next base: position 128,374 of record VWZN01019247.1, on the reverse strand, counting down.
CCTCGATCTGGCACGGTGCCTGTATAGTCAAAGTATGCATTACCTGGGTGAGACTGTCACTGCAAGGAGAGAGTTCAATAGAGCCTTCTGCAGTAGCGCTTCCAGGCCTGTAATCTGCACAGAAGCCAACACCAGTATTGTAAAGCTGTAAGTAAAGGTTTATACTGAAATAAATCACAATCGGATACAAACAAAATATCCTTTAGCTAACATTTTGTGATTGTATCCCTTTATGATATATGATTTTGTTCATAAATCGGGCACTCTTGGTTTTCTTTCAGACTTGATCTTGCATATCGATCTTGCAATGTGATACAAAAGGCAGAATTTCACCAAGGGTCAGTGTTGCCCAGTGAGTTCTGTTTAAATTAGAGAGGTCCACTTCTGGGTTTAAGCATTATGATAATTAAAAGAAAGTTAGCAAAATGTTTATGCTAGTGGAAAATTGCACTTCAATGGCACACTGTAGTCAGAAAAAACCCAAGATATTCCAGAAGAAAAGAAATGTCACAATTCCTGTGCTCCACACTCAGTTTTCTCACTTTTCTCAAGCTAAGTTTGAAAATAAAGAGCACATAAAATATTAAAAGGATACAGTAAAATCTAGCTAAAGATAGCTGAGCGTGAATTAATTAGTAGAACTTGTTGCCTTGTTGGGGGAAACTCCCTTCCAGAAAGGCTGCTGGGAATAAATTCATATTTAATGAATTATAATTATTAACTATGTGTTTTAAAAAGCCCCAGACATTAAGAATATTTTGTCCTGTACACAATCAGCCAGGGAACTGCTTTTGCTATCACTTCTGTCCTTTGGGAAGTGCAGGACTGAAGAAATGCTTTTTTTTTCTCTTTGTGCACATGGGTCAGCACAGAGGTATCTTGGCTGCCGTCACTTCTGCTATCTGTATGAGGCAACACAGTTTTTTCCTTGACTAGTGGCACCTGAAAAACCTAAGGTTAGGATCCCCTGAGCTGTGACACTGAGCTGAGTCAGACACTCTGGGTTCAGTTCCTGCCTGGTTTTCAACATTTATGTGAGAATTTGGGCCAGCTTTTTGTCTCTTTCTTTCTCCCCCCACCCTGGTTGCATTGCCTGTTTGGACCAAATACTCAGGACATGGAAGTGACACTGGAGTTTTGAACAATTCCCCCCTCCCCCGCCAAAAA
>VWZN01019247.1:106320-127151 GCA_013396955.1 Regulus satrapa | reverse complement strand
AAAAAAAAAAGAAAAAGATCATTCTTTATACTGTGTTTTCTCTTGCCTTGCCAGAGAATCTTGGTGTGTCTCCAGGTTGGGAGAGTTCAGGGTACACATTTGATACAAACCACTGGAAATTTCTACAGCCCAGTCTCTTCTGTAGCTGAAGGCGCTCACTGCAGTCTGGCTTTTCTGCCTTTATAGAGAAAGGGAGATAAAGCAGCAAGGTTACTGGTGTATTTGTGTTAGAGATGCCAGGAGTGGAAATGACTGCACAGGAATTATTTCTACCACCTTTTCTGGTGGTGGAAAGCAACATCCAACATCCTGCATGTTATAGATATTGGTATTTATCTCTTATGACATATGCAAAGGGGGAGATCCAGCTATAGCCTTCCTCCAAGTTTGTGGTAAAGCAGCCACAGTCTGGCACTGTGACAGAAGTGTTTCAGAAGTAACACACTTTGTGAAAATAAGTATGTCCTCAAAAAATTATTATTATACTGCAAGATAAATCAATCTTTGTCATATTTTTAATTTTTAAAAGTCAGGACCAAGTTTGATAGTTGTTGCACTGAAATTCAGTGGGATTGTATTAGATTGCCATTTAATATAGAATTTTTCCTGCTGATAAAAACTCAATTTTCTGGCCTTTAACAGCCCAGGTTACCCAATTACTGCCAGTCCTCTGTGATCAGAGGGAATAAGTTATTAGAGAATTTAGCCCAAAATACAATCACCTATTATCTGTCTATTACCTGACAGTTATTAAATCTAATGAACAAAGGTGTTCTGCAGCTATAAATGCATAAAACCCTTCTCATGATTTCTCTGGTTTTTTTAAATTACAAAGACATGATATCAACTCTCAACTTTCTTGGTAGCAACTCTGTTGTGAAAAAAGACATGCTTTCAACCCTTGGTGCAGCTACAGGCATCTGCGCTGCAAAGGACTGACAGGCTGAATATTTCAGGATATTTAGCACTAAAGATGACTAACAGGATTCTCAAAACCTCTAAGCACTTATGTGTCTAATTCTTCAGTTTCAAAACCACACAAAATGCTTTTCAAAATCTCTCAGTGCCCAAATATTAAAAACATCTTACAACTCTTAAAAGTCTCTCTCCTTTTTTTTTTTGCCAGCAGTAGATCTCCCCTCTTCATGTTTCTGCTTTTTAAAAAATGCAGTTTGGGATGGGATTCTGGGAAACTGATCTGGATTTCTTTGTCAAAAATTAAAATTGGCAACGTAAGCAGAGAATTGCCCGTAAATAACTTTTTCCCAGACCAGCTATTTCTCTGTATCCACAAGAAAGAAAGAAAAGGACTCTGCAGCATGGAAAACACTGACAAATGAAGGGCCTTGGAGATCAAAGGTGAGGTGTCAGTCTCTAAAGGCAGGGATCAATCCTTCCATATGGCACTGTTCACCAGCCTTTGTAAACTCCACAGGCAAAGCTCAACTGTTGCAATATGTTGTAAAGAGAATCTCATACTTCAGTGTCAGTCTTAGATTCAATTAGCATAACAGCAAAGTTTGGCAATTCTGCACCCCACAAAATTGTCCTCTAGAGGTTTTCTTGGAAAACGGAGAGAGAGAAGTAAAATGCTTCCCCTAAAAAGAGATGTTTCTCATGAGACTCTGCCTTGGCTGAGGAAGGCAGTGGCAGTAAATCTCGTTTTATCGTACTAGTTACAGTCTGCATTCGATGCTGCATCAGTGGTGTAAATAATGTAAAGAAAGTCATTGTCCCTGTAAACGAACCTGAAAGGAAACTGTGCTTGTAAATTAGACATGCAAACTACACAAGAAAAGGAGCAAAACAGCTGGTGGCTGGAGTAGCAGAGAGCTGGGAAGAGCTCAGTTCATCTGTTTGATGCTCACACCACGGGCATCCTGCTCAAGGTGTGATTCAGACCCCTAAACCAAGAAGGGTTATAAAGCCACCTAAATGGGGGTCACTGGCTGTTTTCCGCAGTGAGCAATGGTGGTGGTGAAGACTCACGGAGAATTCTATAGTGGCCCATAGGTGGCTCTGCTCACCCTCTCAGCGCAGTAAATCCCCTCAGGGCCCTTTGCCGCTGAGTGGCAATAATGTCCTCGCTTGCTTGTGCCTTTTGAATAACATCCTCCTGCACCAACGGGCTGAAAACATTGAATGTGAAAGAAAGGAACACACAAAAAGGGCCATTTATGTTATGGTATGCTGCACACAGAGATCATAAAATTGATCATTCGAGGGAGCATCATACTCAGAAGTAGTGGAAGTATTCTGGCTAGAATAAACTCAGGCAAAAGGTCATGCTGCTTACAGCTAACAAGCTGTATCATTGGCGACTGTAGTTTTTAGTAGAGAAAATTGCTTTTGAGCTGAGAAGAAAAGCCTTCAGGGAATTATTAAATGATTTAAAGACCTCACTGCCCATTTTGAAAGGCCTGGTCTAGTGGCTGTATAACTCTTTGTGGGTCCACTCACAAGCTCCTAGCCAGTGGAGTTCAAACTTGCAACACAGATAAGGAGGGCGGATCTTTTAAAAATATGTAAAAAAATAAGAGCAAAAAAGGGTACACAATAGTTCCAGACTCTACAATTAGTAGGCTGACTGGGGAGGCAGGTCCATCCACTGGTGGTGCATAAGGAGGTGGGACTAGGTGACTACAGAGAAGTCACGCCGATATACAGTCCTGTTCCTCTCCCCACTCTAATGCAGCTCCTGCTGGATCTGGCTTTCTTGGGTGTCCTGAATGACTGAAGGACAGGACAGGAATACTGGAGCCGGTGGGGCTCACCAGTGCAGAGCAGCTCATCAGGACTGGTGGCAGCCTGGGCTGTAGCGACCAAGCCCTTGCTGAGTTTGTGATCTCAAGGAGTGTGAGTCTGGTGAGGAGCAAAGTCAAGACCCTGAACTTTGCGAGAGCAAGCTTCCAGCTGTTTAAGGAGCTGGTGAAGGAGATCCCTCGGGAAGCTGTCCTTAAGGGCAGAGGTGCTGACTGGAGCTGGCAGCTCTTTAAAGCCATTTTTTCTTACAGTGCAAGAGCTCTCTATCCCGGTGTGTAGGAAATTGAGCAATGCAGGTCAGAAACTGACATGGCTGAGCAAGGATCTGCTCCTCAAGCTGAGGAGTAAGAAAGAAATGCACAGACAGTGAAAGTAGGGACAAAAGTACAGGGATATGGTTTGAATGTGTAGGGGTGGGGTCAGGAAAGCCAAGGCAAATCTAGAACAGGATTTGGCAAGGGACACAAAGAATCACAAGAAAGGGTTTTATAAATACATAGGTCAGAAAAGAAAGGACAAGGAGAGTGTAACCCCCTTCCCTAACAATAACCAAAAAGAGCAAACTGGTGGCAACTGATGTGGAGAAGGCTGAGTTGTATTCCTCAGTCTTTGCTGGCAGTCAGGTTCTCCATTCCCTCAAGACCCTGATCCTCTGAGTGAGTGGGGAAGGCGAATGAAGTCCCTCCCCTATAAGGGAAGAGCATTTTGAGGATCACTTGATGAAACTGAATAGAAATGAAGTCTTCAGGGAGAATTTAGAGCAACCTCCCAGTACCTAAAGGGGATTTACAAAAAGGAACAGTAGTTTTAAACCAAAAGAGAGCAGGTCTAGGTTAGTTACTGTGAAGAAATTCTTTACTTAGAGAGTGGTGAGACACTGGAAAAAGTTGCCCAAAGAAGCTGTAGATGCCTCATTCCTGGAAGTGCTCAAGGCTAGGCTGAATGGGGCCCTGGGCAACCTGATTTAGTGTCTTTGCACATGGCAGGGGAGTCGGAATGAGATGATCTTTCAAGGTCCCTTCCAACACAAACCATTCTCTCATTCTATGATTCTATGAAACCCAGGTGCAAATACGAATGGGAAACTGCACAGCACCTACCCATGCTCTGCCTAAATGCTTTCAGTGAATATTTTTCTCCTTAAAAGCATGGCATTGTTAAATGAACAGGTAGATAAATGGTAAAATATCATTCAAAACTGCTCACAAGTCTCTCTCACTGCTTTATAGAAAGAATATGATTATAAGAAAAAGTACTGAAGCCAGAGAATTCCTGAGAACTGCAGCAATATTAACATTATTAACAACATTAACTATACCAAGAGCGTTCCCCACAGCTGCAAGACTCCCAATAAGCAAACATCCACTTGTATATCCACAAGGGATATACAGTTCCTTGACCACCCTGATCTGCCACAGACACTGTACTTAAAAAGCAGCTGGGCCCATTCTGTAGTTATTGGATTGAGTGCAACCTGCAGATGGTTCTAGTGTAGCTGCATGCCAGGGCTGCACCACACACCTGCCTGCAAGCCTGTCCGAGCTTACAGGCTGCTGGGAATCCAAATTCCTGGGGGAATATCTAGTCAGATGTCTGCACCATGCTTTTAATGAAAATGTAACTTGTATATAGTGGTGTGTTGTGATCTGACTTTCTCAGTTCAGTTATTTCTGGATACGTCAGTTCAGGGAAAAAAACCCACCTTTTTGTTACTAGACCACACAGATATGTTCCCTTCCAGGAGAGACACTATAATTTGCCACTCGCCTGTGAATAATACTGAATATCCTCAGGAACCATATGAGGAAGACCTTCAGTAACCAAGAACAAACCCTCTAGGATGGTTCTTTCAGCAGACAGTGCTGCAGGCTTCCACTTGAGATGCATCTCAACCCTCCACATACTATCAGTGAAAAAACAAACCACAGCTTGTTGGAGAAGAGGTTATACTCCACAAGGTGTGGTGTTTGATAACTTAGGCACAAGTTTGTCTCTGTCTTTCCTGATCTGACAGCTCTTTCACTGGAAGTTTTAATGAAAATATTATCCCCTGCATCTGACTGCATACAGACCCCCCATTCCTATTCCTCTGCCTTTACCCATCTCAACACAAACCTCAGAAGCAAACCTCAACAGATGTCTTTACCTTACTGATTAAGAAAGCCACTGTGTCATGCTTGTAGAAGTTCTCTTTAAATGGGCCCAGCCAGGTCTCTGCTATTCGGATTTTGTTCCTCACTATGGCCTCTTCATAGGAGAAAGCACGGGGGAAGTGATTTCGATAGACGTGGCCAACTCGGGAGCATGGAATAATTTCTACAGAACCACCACAGAGCCAGGTCTGAAACACAGGTGAAAGCACAAAAAGAGATTACTTTATCAGAAATGGAGAAGCTCCTTTACTCTAGACTCTTCTTCAGGAAATCATGGAAATAGCAGGAGCATTATTATATGCTTCTTATACATTGCTTCCCACAGACACAGAAAAGATAATGGGCATTCAGACCTCTGATTTGACCTAGTAATGCTATTTATGTGATTTTATGTTTTTCTGTCCACAAACAGTGCAGAGTAGTGGAGAGGTTTGGGTGCACACCTTCCCTTGTCTGGGACGATAAGAACACTATGCCCTTTGTGCCTGCAATTTTCATAGGTTTTCAATATTAGTTACTCTTTGTATTCAGCAAAAATCAGTGCAAAGGACTGAATATAAACAATTTGCTATTAAAACTACAGGCTGGCAAAGAAAGGCCTCAGGCAGATAGTGGTAGCCAGCAAAATTTCCTTCTCCTGACATAATGCTCCTAACTCACAGCATGTTCTTGTATAGTCCTGAAAGGCTGTGGAGCGTGGGGATAGATTTCTGCAGGGAAGGCTGTAGTCTCCATAACCCGATGTGTTCTGCGCTGTTTTTACAAATATATTCTTGCTTTTTCACTCAGGCTCCTTAAAACTGCAGTAGTTATCACAGCTTGATGTTTTAATTAAAGTCCTTACCCTAATAGATAGTTCCAGGTTTTCTGCTCCCCACATGGTCATGTCAGAATCGTAAGCTCCAGTATTTTGGAAGTAATGTCGATCCATGGCCACCACAGCACCAGCTACTGCAGGACTTCTATGTAGAAAACAGTTTGGAAGTGAACAATTTGAGTTATGGATAAGAAATTACACAGAGGGTGAAAATTCAACCATTTCTATAGAGAAAGCATTACAAAATGATTCAATACTGCTCCATATAAGCTTGAATGAACTGATTATCTAACCAAAATAAAGAACAAATTGAGTGTAATTCTAGGATTTGCTTGGGGAAGGGAGCTAAGAGCTGAATTATTAAATAAGACTCAGACCCGTGGGGAACATTGCACACATGGACATTCAAAACAAGAGACAAACAGATCATGATGAAGACATCTCTTTAAACTCTCTATGACCTGTCTTTTGCTTTCCCTACAAACCTCCACACCTTGTCTGGCCAGGCTGTACTCTAGTTCTGTGGATGTGTGGAAAGTATTTGTCACATTGAAAGTGTGGCTGCAATCTAGTTAGAATGATTACTAAAGGCCAAAAGAAACAGTACAAACAAAAAAACCTATCCCTTTAGAATGATTAACCAAGCATGTGCACGTAGCCACACCTCTCTGTTGTTAGCTGGAAGATGACCCAAGATGACCCAAACTGTACAGTTTTGCTGCTGAGCTGAGCAAGGCACATTGTCTGATGGACTGTTACCTGATAGGGCTGATGGGAGACTGTCGTACCTTCTCTTCATGCTCTGGCACTGGTTCCCAATGAAAATCTAATTTCCAATCAAAAACACCTCGATGCAGGCCCACAGAGTGATAGTATTGAAAGGTCTTCCAATCTATGACATCTATGACAGGGGAGATGACACTGTTTCTGAAAAAGACAATACCATTTATTTCCAAAACCAAAGCGTAAATTAAGTTCATTATTCTGTTAGTAAACATTAGTTCTCTGACACTGTCAAGCACAAACACTCCTCAAAATGCTGAGTGCCTTTAGTTTCCCTGCTGACAGAAGCTCAGGTGCTCAGTGCATGGGAATACTGAGCATGCAGTGAGAAATCTAAAGATCAATAATTTACTGATACCCTGTACCTTGCATTGTCATTTAACGCTGTGCAGGATTTTTTTAGGTGTTAACCATCAGAATTCTTGTAAAGCTATTTCACACAGAGGCCCCAGCCTCTGATGCTCTAGGCTCTGCATGGATGAAAAGTTTATAGCAGATTATTTTGGCCTCTCACACTACCATCCTTTGATTTTCCTGTAGGTGTTGCACACACTTCATGTGTTTGTCACATCAGGCCAATAAAGAAAGCACTTATCTTTAGTTTGTTCTGCTGGTTGTTTTGAAAAAATATTTATTACTGAGTTCATAAGCCGGTGCCTGTTTGTATTTTACCACAGTCTTAGGATGCTCTTGCAAATGCACTGTCACAGTGTGGAATCTACTTTTAAGAGCAAGAACAGAGCCATTACACTGTAAGTGGCAATCCTTGAATTCATTTCTAACTGAAGTTAAATTTGGATGAGTCTGAGAAGAGTACTAGACATTTCCCTATGGTAAAAGACGTCACAGTATTTCAGTGTGCACTTGCGCATCACCTTGGAATTGCCTGGTAGTTCAGAACACTCTTTAATGTTCCCTGTTTTCAGGTCAATAATATGTGACATCTGAAAATTTTCAGAGTATTAATGAAATGGTATTAGGTACTGCAGGGAAAAAGTGTTAAAGAATAACATTATCCATTTCTTTGTTATGCTTATAGGATAGTCTCCGGTCTCAGTGCAAAGGCTTGTCTAAAGACAAAAGTTCCTCTGGAGAAAAATCAGTAATATTTGAGAGGGATTAAAGTACACCAGAAAAAGAAACTTGTTCTAGAGTAGGACTACCTATGTAGGAAGTTATTCCCTAGGAGAAAACTTCCTGTAAAACAGAGAGAGAGGAAAATGAAATGGTCAATTTAGGGGAAAAATGTAAATGGTTCTTATCTCCTCTTTTAAGATGTGTACATTGGTAAGAAATCACAAGGAGAGAAATTTTCTTGAAACATTATACTGTCAGCGAAGAAAGGGCATCTCAGAAGTCTTCAGTGCAGTGAGACATTTGTATGCTTCCATGGCAGAGGGCAGAACCAGCTAGGAAGCTGGTAGCTGTGGGTGATAATGTAATCTTGCCTCTACAATCACTAGAATAATGCTGTTTTCAGTATCAGAGTGGAGGGGAAATGCCCAACTTTGTTTATTCGCAGTTGACATTTCCTGTAAAGTATTTTAGAAGCCCACAGAGAAACCAACTACTGCTTTCCAATTGAAGTACATAGATGAACCATGCAGAGGGTTGCTTTAAAATGACTCAGTTCTGTTTCCTACTAAGAGCAGACTGTCCTATGATGAGCTTAAGCAAGGAAGATTTAAAATAGAAAAGTGATTTTATTTCTCTGCTCAGGTGTAAAACCATCCTTTGTAATATGCAATAGTAGGCACTCTTAGAAACAAGCATCTGGTTTATAAATAGGTGAGAAAATTTTATGGTCACATGCAGCATTTGCAGGCATATACATCAAGGCAGCGAGTTTCTGTTATCCTTCTGCAGGACTCAAGAAGAAATAGAAAGAAGTGATAGTAAAAATAATAAAGCTGATATCCTTTCCTGGTTTTCTTAATGATGTCCCTGTGATGCAGTTTTGTATCCGTGACAGGAGAAAGCACCCAGTGCTCAAGGCAGCAGGGCCCTTTCTACTGAAAGCTTTGCTCACTAACAGCATGCAAAGGAAACTAGCTGCTTCTAAAAGTTACTAAAGGCAGTGTCCTGCTGGACTCACACAAACAGGCGTTTCCTTTCTTTGATATGCTGGGGGAAATCCATCTGACAATTTAAATGGATTTTAAATGACTAAACATAAAAAATGGAAAGTCTCTGCAGCAGTAATTTCCACAGCCTGCTGCATTCTCCAGTGTATCTCTGGCACTGCCTGGTTTGGGAGCGTAGATGCAGCAGCATAGGTCCCACCTCAGTTTGCTGCTGCTTGCTGAAACCCACGCTATCTATTGCTTCTGGCTTATCCCTCCTCACTCAGACAGGACTGAGGAGTTAGTGACCTCAGGGTAGTTTACTTTATGGCTTCAGATTCAAGAGGGAAATATCAGGTGGGCGTATTTGAGTAGAAGCCAGAGGCAATGTAGACTAAACCAAGTAGACTAGACCACATGAACTGATCCTGGATAGTTCAGATAGAGACAAACAGGTACAGACACACTCAGATATATTCTGGGTCAGGTGATCCAAGCATTTCAGACTATCCTACATTTTCATATCATCACAACTGTTTAAAACATGTTCTTTTTTTGAAACCACCTTAAATTTGTTGCCAGTATAAAGCTCCAGACTCCAATGGTGCTTCTGGAATACCAGTAAGGACATAAGGGATTCTGATAGTTTGGAGACTAAGCAATTATCCAAACTATCTTCAAATTATGACATGGAAAATTACAGTGTTTAAGCTGAAAATAACTCACAGGAATGGGTCACATTCTATCCTGGCTAAATTCAACCATAAACCAGAACAAAATAAAATCTGATCTCCTTTCCCACAAAATTATACAGTAAAAATCGATAATTGTGTTTTAGAGCTACTGCTTGTGTAGTTTTTTCAGAATTCCAAGATTAAAAGTTTTCAAGAGTATGTTTTAAGAGTAATTCTAGACCTTCACCTTGTGTAAGAGTTGTGTAGTCACAATGTAGCTCTGCTGAAACCAACAGAAACACACCTTAAAACTAAATATTGGGAGTGTCTTCCTGATATGAAATAGGGGAATCTAGTAACTTTATCTTGTGCGAAAATTGCTCAATATTAAATTTTAATTCTAATCAAGTAGTGCTTTGCCCATTTTTGGTTGGTATGATTTAAGAAAACCAGCTGTCTTCTGCAGATTCAATGATGGTTTGATATTTGTGTAGTTCTAAATGCAAATTTGCAGTAGATGATAATTAGAAGATGTTCTTAGCTATTCTTGTTTTTAACTGGGTAACTGGCAGACAGCAGCTTTTCGGCACTTTGAAATGAAACGCAAACTATTGCTAATTTTACTCTGTGGATTCTGAGGAAAGGGAAAAACAGGAAATTCAAATACAACTAGCAGCAAGGCTTTGAACTGTTTGACTAATCTGTGAATATTTCAAATGCTTGGAACTCACACAAATTACAAAAGGTCACAATTCCATGAAAAAGAACAACCCAAACAAGAACAATTTCCTGGTTTGCGATTTCTTTACCAAATACAATTGCAAATGAAAGGTTTTCCCATGACCCTTTACAGTCAGCATGGACATTATGTTCTTTTCTAATTTTAAACTAAGTAACATTGGGGAGAGAAAGATTTAATTCATGTATCTGTTTTGAAGTTTTGGATACACTTTTTTTGAAAGTGCTTTTGTATTGATTTATACTTTCTTTGCTGGGAAGGGAATAGATTTTAATCTGTTTAAATCCTCCCTTAAATAAGGAGGGGAAAAAAAAAACCAACAAAAAACAAACATGAAAATTATGTGTATTCCTCAACACACAGGGTGTGTCACAGCTTGCAAAAATTGGACAGCTAAGAAATCCAGGCAGTCCTGGTTCTGTGTTTCTACATGCAGTCAAAACTCCAGTGAGTAACTGAGGACCCAAGCTGGTTCCACAAAATGCTGCATTTCCACTGAGAGCACCTTGCTGGCAAACTGAAGACTTAGAAATACAGACCACTTGAAATTAAATAGGGTTAATAGGAAGATAAAATGCAGTGATAAGGAATGGCGAAGCCAAGTTATAAAGGATTACTTAAATACTGCCTTACAGACCAACTCCAGACTAATGCGGGACATAGGAACAGTCTACTTGAATGGATGGACTATTCATATGCTAAGGACTAAGCAAATCTCTGCAAAGCAGAGTGCTAAGGGAATGCTTTGGGAATGCTTTATTTAAAAATTATAATTTTTGAACCTGCCTTTTTTTTGCTGAAGCATTAAAATTTGTACCTAGAGTAACCAACACCTTTTAACACTGGACGGTCAGGGCACTGAGCCATGAATTCTGCCTAAATCTTTATTGCTCCTGTGTTTAACAGTAATATTTGCCTTGGCTTTAGATGCTCATCTTTATTTTCTTTATCTCAACTTCTTTAAAATAGGTCACCTTCTGATCCTGATCTACTGTGAAAGACTGTAAAGAGATAACTTATCTTCCCATAACCTACCATGTAAATGCAGAACATTTACTGAATTTGAAATGAGTGCTATTGACAAATGGGAATATAAAAGGATCGAGCAAACACAGAAATCTGAGGAAGCAGGCTGTTGCATGTGAAGTGTATGGAAGGCTTTCAAAACAGCATGGAATTGCAAGCTCAGATGCTGGGGCTGTGTGGGCTCTGAATGGATAACATCATGCTTCCTCAAGCCCGTGAGAAGCAAGAAAACAGATGGCTTATGTATTTGGTAGCTCAAAAACTGGGACATGGGCCACTGAAAAGTGGGGAATCAGAATAAGAGATGAAGAAGCTGTTCATCTTTAGTGCAAAATATTTCCCTTCTCTCTTGTGCGTTACCGTAAAATCAGAACCACACAGAAAATTTCTGGACAGCAGAACTCTTTCTATTCCTGTGTTTACAAGCAGGGGCTTCCATTTTTTTCCTGATGGGAGCACACAGATGATGAAACACCTTTCCACTGCTATGCTAATTTCTTATTCTGTTTATCAGCATTTTCATTAAAGATTAGTGACCTAAAATCACAGTGCTAAGTAGAGGAACTTTGAATTTTAGAAACCAGATATACGTTTTAATATAATATAAAAGACTTCTGTTCCCTAATCTAATATTTGAGCTGTGGGATAGGCAGTGCTCCAGCACAGAGAGAAATAGCCCTTACAATGAGGAGCAGAGGAAGGATCCAAAGGTCCAGCTAGCCTTTGTAAACCACCCCTCAGTCCATAGTTATGGTGCCTGGGCCTCTTTTAGGGGTGGAATTCCTTCTCAAGGATATAATGAAGGTTCATTTTGCTGTAATGAAGTATTTTAAGGAAATACGTTCTGTTGGTTTTTTTAAAAAATCATCCTGCTTCAGCACTCTGGCCACTGTTTTTAGATCAATGGAACAACATTTTTAAGGCTTCATGGCACAGTTTATTATATGCCCCCTCTGCCTTTCCCTGCCTTTGGATGGAATACAAAATAGCAGCTCTGCAGCCTCCTGGAAAAGGCAAACCCTTCCAAAGATGACTGTAATAATGGCACAGCTGCATTGTTATGCACCATGCTACTCACCTGGAATTAGCCAGAAACACAAACAGCTGTCAAAAGAAATGATCTGCGGGGCATCTCATGTAGTTTTCTAATATTTTCCAGGTACCTACAGTATTCATCCTTGAATAATCAAAATGTCGAGGAATGCTTTAAAAACCACTGAACCATTCTCTAGGCAATATACTAAGCTGATGCACAGCTTCCCAGTCAATCTATTAGGCATGGTTCACAGAACTAATCCCAATCAAGGTGCTCAAAATGGTATGTCCAATGATTTTAGAATGACTTAATACTTTTTTTCAGAAAAAATAAATTAGATTGGGTTAGTGAATAAAGCCATCATGTAGGGTGATGAAATATTATTACCTAGAACTAGTCAAATATTTGCCAAGTATTTTTGTATAAATATTTCTATCCCTGTAAACCTGGGATATTTTTTCTTATATTTATCCTATAGTCTACTAAGAACTGGGAGTATCTCTCTTGTTGTATGTTCAACTCACGATGAGATCTCAGTCTGGGCAGAGCATCCCTCTAAGACAAATCTCAATATTAGTGACACACTTTGATCAGGAGTCTAGAAAATTAGGCTTAATCCCAATTTTTAAAGTTAAAAACACTCGACAGCTCCCTCAAGCTTCTGGAAAGGTTTGCTTTCTGAAAGGCTGCATTGGTCCTTACCAGCAAACAACTCACTCACTCCAGGTGATTAAGTATTTTCCCATCCCATCCCTCCAGCAAAAGTTCATGAGTTACAGTTTGATCGGTACATTAAGAAGAGGAAAGATGGATATTTCACCAGTCACTCTCAACTTCCTGTGCTTTCCTCACTTGGGTAGTTTCAGGGAGTGCACATTATTCAATTTAACAGCTCCTTGAGCGCTAAATGAAGCCAAGTTTGCTATGCTAATCCTTTACATTTCCATGGTGCAAGCATTACAAACAATTTACAAAAAGTCATGAATTAACTTCCTTATCAGGTCGCTTCCATGTATCAGGTCAGTATCAGGTCAGTATTATTGTCACCATTCTTCAGCTGGAGAAAGAGGGACAGACAGTAAGGGAAGGTGACTGCCAGGTGCCTTAGACCTTATCTTCCCTCCTCAATGGAGGATGTCACAGGTTCTCCTCACGAGCAGTGACAAAGCTTCCAGGGTCAGAAACAGTGACTGTTACACACACAAAAAGGGAGGGCTTAACCCATACTATTATCCAATCAGTTTTCCGCTTTTGCTTCATTAATCCAATTAGATATTAGTTAATTCACAGTTAAATTCTGTTCTCCTGGAGGAATGAATGAGCATATGGGCCCTATAAGGGAAGAGAATTCCTTTCTCACCCCCTGGTGACAGAATCTCTGAATGATTGCAGACTTGGAGGCTTTGCATTCCCTCAGGAGGGATAATTTTTGACAGTGATTTTTTGGCATTGTGGGATCCTAACTTCTCTCTTGCTGTTGTAATTCTCCCTTCACTATAGCTCTTCTCTGAGACTTATTGTAACTCTTTTAATTTCAGCAACTTCAACACCCTTGAATAAGGACTGGTCAATTGATACACGTAGTAGTTTTGCTTGGACATCAAAAAATAGACTGTAGTTCAAGGCAAAAGAATCATGAAGTATATTCACAATAAGCCAACTAATTAGTCAGCAAACAAAAAAGAATCTGCTTTTCCAAGAAGGACCTTTCTGAAAAGAATATTCCTGACATTCTAGCACAGCATTACTCTTGCTTTCAGTATTCTTAATGTTTTCATTCAAATGATGCAATAATTTCTAAAAGCTCATATTAATTCTCTTATAAGCAAATATAATAAGCCATAAAAGCAGTTTCTTCCAGTGCTTGGGAACAGCTTTTGAAGGTGTTTAGCATGACTATTTAGCAGTCTAGTAAAAGTTTAAAGATTTTTCTTTTTATTTTACACCCTCTAGCAATTCCTTTTTCCCAAGTGACAAGTAAATGTACAAATTTTTCTTTCAAAAAAGTCTCTTTAATAAAAGATTTACTTACTGACATGTAAGCCTAGAAACATTTGCAGTAGTTTTAATCTCTTCTAAGGAGTGCATAGATGAGCTCAGCTATACATTGGAGAGTAGGCCGAAGAACCACCCTACAAATGAAATACTCAGAAATATGGATCCCTACCTTACTCTGCTCTTTGGTGTCAGTGAAAGTACCTGTGATTAGCTGGACCTGTTTAGGCTGCCCAGGAAGTCTGGGCTTTTTCTGTGGAAGAGAAATGGCAGCCAAAAAGTGATGTTGGTACATAGCCAAATTGGCTCAGGAGGACAAAGCATTTCATTTTTGGCTTCATCAATGAGATGGCTAAAAAGTAAAAATAATGGAGGCTTGCAGTAGTTTTCTCTGATGGATGTTTACAGATACAGGTTGAGACTGAAACTTTTAAATTCAGATCACCAGGAATCCTTCATAAAGCTCTAACTGGATACAAATTTTGTACTTTACACTGGGTGTAAAGTGAGGGTTGTCCTCTGTGAGGCCTATCCTGCTCCCCACACATCACAGTGATGCCTATGGTAGAATATAAAGGGGATGTGACCAGATGCAAAAAGGTAACCAAGGGAAGATTACAAAAGCTACCCAACACTTTCCAAACATGTCCCTTTCAGCAGAAATTAGCATATCCAGGGATTTTTACCGGCTGCTGGAGAGCCTGGCCAGGAGGGGTTCCAGCCAGCCCTTCTGACACTCGCAGTGTGAATCCATGAAGATGAGCACATCCCCAGTGGCCCGTGCAGCTCCTAGCATCCGACCTCGGATAACTCCAAGCCTCTTGTTGCTCCGGATGAGCTTCACACCATCCAGCTTCGAGATGTATTCACTCAGAGCTGACTTCAGGGGCCCTGTCAGAAACAGAACAGTCACCGAAATGTTTTAGCTTTGATTCAAGCTGTTATAGAAAGGAAACAGGTAGAAGGAGATGCTGCTTCTTGCTGGTAAAATGTTTCTGGGGCATTTGTTTAAATGGCCAAGTAGGCCACGTTTCAAATATTTCTACAGCAGCATAATGTCAAAGGGAAGTAGAGACTAATGGAAACTGAGATTCACAAGGTATGAAGCTATTCCTGTGGGAATCTTAATAGCCTCCTCTCCTGTTTTCAGCAGAAGGTGGATGCTCTCATCATCTCATAAAATACACAGATGAGAGTGAGTTAGTACAGGTGTTTGGCTTTCCCAAGCACTTTGGATTACTTTAGCAATGTGGACTTTTCCACTCTATGCTTCAGCCAAAATCCAGGTCTGGAAATAATGACAGCAGATCTGGTCCAGTGGGAATCATAAGATTTGCATACTGTGATCCTATTTTAAGTAAGAAAGTTCAGAGTGGTTGTAAATGATGTGGGGGGAAAAAAGAAATATATTTCAAAGTTGAAAGGCTATGCTGAATTCTAGGGATGGATAGGGAAACCTGGTAGCCAGATCTAGGCTCTGCTTAGCTCACTTCCTGAGAGTCCTCTTTGCCTTCTCCTTTCCCCACACTTCTTGGAAGAGGACAGTTTCTTCCCCGAAGTTTTAGAAAAAAGAACTCACATATAGAGAATGGGAGCTACCTTGCTGGCTGAGATCGTCAACCAGGATGATATCCTTGAGGAAGGCCTTTGGAGCTGTATCCATAATGCTGTGCACAGTTCTCAGTAGAGTAGACCAGGCTTCATCATGGAAGCAGATGATGACACTAGCAGTAGGCAGACTGGAGTCATATTTTTGCTGTAGGCACCTGCATGGGTGAAATGAGGAAGACACTGGAAACACTGGAACAAATACCTATTTTTTTTTTCTCAGAGTAAAGTTGACAGCAGCATCTAAACCTTCAAGGGTGGAGAGCAGTTTAATATCTCAACCCAACTCTAAGAAAAAGAAATACTAAGGTGTCCAAAACTGGAATATGAAGAAAAAATATGGGAAGGGCACTATTAAAATTATAATACAAAAAGAGGGAAGTGTTCCTGTGTTCTGGGATAGGTTTTTCCCCTGCTCTGCCTTAAAAAACAGAGATCAAATATAAATAGTCCAGAACACATAGAGAAAGTGAAGATAATTAGAGCAGAGTGAGGGATAAAGCCTCCATCAATTTCCACAGTTTATCAAGTAAGAGAGAAAAGAGCAAACAATTGCAGTACCACAAAGATTTATTAACAAATAAAGCAACTGATATTGATCTGCACAGCAGATCAATATACCTGTGGATTACCTGACCAAGATCCTAGTGAATTAAGCCTATATCTCATTCCTTTATGGCAATGACATGGACCTTTACATGGGCCATGATTACAAACATAGGTACATTTAAGAAAGAAAATGTATTTTCACTATAAAGTTTGTACAGGTTGTTTTTCCAATGAAAAATAATCACTGCTGAATTAGACTCTCAGCTAGGAGTGCAATCAAACCAGCAGAGTAGTCTGGAAGTGGGCAGCATGGTGCAGTGTGGACAATTCACTTATGGGGGTTTGTTCTGTTATTGTTTTTCATTGTCTTGGGCTTGGGGAACACTGCCTCTAGGGAGAATCTGCCATCTTGTCTTTTTCTCAGGAGGCCACGTGGCAGTGGCTAAGGAGAGCGCCCACTATCTTGTCTTGGTCTCAGGAATAACCACATAACACTGCTGAGCTGCAGGAATGTCCCCCTGCCATCTTGTCTTTGTCTCTGGAATAACCACTGTCACTGCTGAGTCACAGGAACATCCCCCTGCCATCTTGAATTGTCTCTGGAATAACCACTGTCATTGCTGAGTCACAGGAACATCCCCCTGCCATCTTGTCTTTGTCTCAGTGGCCACACAATGCTAACCCAAGGTAGTGAATGCCTTTTGTGTGTAAAGCATCTTCTCTTTTTGTACACTTCTGTTACTAATATTGCTCCTGTCACTGGGTGTTTCTTACCCCATTGCTGTTTGCTTTCAGTAAATTGTTATCTCAACCCATAGTCTCTCCTTTGTCCCTCCCTCACCAGAGGGGAGGAGTTTAATTCTCAGCTGGTGTTAAACCACCACAATAACTCAAATATTTAAAGATGACAAACATTTTCTGTTTGTCCTCACAGAAACTGCATATGAAAACCATCTATGCTGATGTGAAGATGCACATGATTTTCTAGAAAATGCCTTCAAATGCCCATTGTAGATATGCAAAGACTATGTCTATATACTGCTTTGCTGACATTAGAAAGCACATTTTAAAAAAATCTTTTAATTTCCCAAATAACAGGCATTCAGCGTCCTAACTCATTTAATCTCCAGCAGCAAGAATTTCTTCAAGGAATTACACAATTGGCTGAATGTAGCCCATTGTTATTTCAGCCTTTTTGTATTGCCAAGCAAATAATTATACAGATTTTACAGTGGTTGTTAAACAATTGGCTACTCAGCAGAAACTCATGTAAGGGATATAATTTTAGTATTTCTGTTTATTAGCATTTTACTTAGTGCTTCCGTTCATGGACTGAGGTCTTATGCTGCTAAACACTACCCAGACACAAAGCTGCTAATCACTTAAGAGAATCCATACTCTGAATGATTTACTTATGAATATACATAAATGGTTGCTATAGATACACTTCTGGGAATATATATTTAAAATGAGCAAAATCTTAATAATTTATTATATTTTTTCAATAGTTCAGTTTTGGGGGGGATTTTTTTGCATAGAAAGGCAAATTTTCTTGATGATTTTTACACTGTAGTTAATCTGTATTGTCATTGGTTTGCTAATTTTGTGTAATCAAAAATACTGTTACCTCACAATTTCATATAAGGTGATTGTTTCCATTTTCAGCAGAATCAAGGAAAGAATACTCTCATGACTTGGGAGTGAGTATTTCCAAGCAGTAGAATTGAGAGGTAATTAAGAAAAGTGAAGATCTGATGCAGTCCTTTTACTACCAGGAAGCTTCTAATCAGAAACATTCCATAGCTATTAGCACCTAGTTGCTAGTACTGTGGTTATAGCAAGAAAATAAGGCTGTAGTGAAATCTTAATTGGAGAGGAATTGAAAATAACTGTACTTGAACACATAACCTTGGTGGCGAGTGCTTAGTTGCCATGGAGATTGGCAAAGACTTGCAATAAAGACATCTAATCTTCACAAAAATGCACAAGGGTACTGGTATACAAAAATTCCCTCTCTGTAATTTGGAGCAGTTTCGTAGAGTGTCTATCATAAATTGGCATTTCAAAGAGTCAGGGCTGTGACTGATATGAGACATAGTGATTTAATCTAATTTGTGAAAAAAACAAGGAATTGTCACGTGCAGCAATGAACAGGGAGCAATTCTGACAAGGAAAGGCAGAGCTGACAGGGACTCCCACTCACCTTCAGGAAAATGTTTCATTGAGATTCAGCTCCAAACAGCACTCCAGAGGAAGCTATACTTTTGTAATGAAACTTTAAACTTTTGTAGATACTTTGTGAATTTCTTTTGCTGTTTGACACGCAAACCCAAGAGAGGAAAACAAAGCTTTCTTTTGGGCAGAACTCCCATCATAAAAGTCACAATGACAGGCTTGATTCAGGTGTCCCAGGAGAGTGTCAGTCCCAGCTGGAGCAACTGATAGCAGCAGAAAGCACTTGAGGGATGAAGTGACCTCAGAGGATGGGCTGCTTCTTATGTGAAGTATTTGCCATCCAGTTTCAAGGGACATGAGGGAGACTGAGTCCATGGAGGTAACTCACGGAAATGTCTCTAACTGGGTGGCTTCCCTCTAATTAAATAATAATAGATATGGTGATGAACCACATGATGCAAACCGAACAGAGACACAGACAATCTGATTCTGGTTTGCTCTCTTTTTACACTGCTGTAAAACTGGACTGACACAGTTGCAAGCCAGGTCTCCAGAGTAAGCTACACCCAAAAATTATCACTGTGGTTTGTGGGTTGTGCCATAAAGGACAGGTCTGGCTTAGACATATTCTGCTGCAGGTTTATGTTCTGAATATAGATTAGCCTCAGATGCTGAGATCTGGGGTTTCAGTCTGGGCTCTGTAAGCTGTGGTGCTGAGAGCTCTTTAGGATGTAACTCGTCAGACAGCAAAATCCATCCAAGAGCTCTGAGACCATGGCTTAAATCTCTCCAAGATCAGTCAAAGCTGTCTCTTGTTGGATGGCCCTTCAGCTGCCAAAGTAAAACTGGTTTTTGGGCTTTCCACCACAGGCAGTAAACCAGGGTAGTCATTCCTCCTTTGAACATTACGTAGCTCAAAGAGTTAGCAGTGAAGCATGCCAACAAACAACTGAAATAATATCAATATGTCATTGTTTATTGGAGTTAAAATTAACAGAACTTAGTCAATAAGTACAGAAAGCACTGTTTCATTTCTCTTTCTTTGAGACTCTGCCCTTAAATTGGAGCTGCCAGCTGTCCTTATACATGTGAAAATCAACACTAGGAAAAAAAAATATTCAGTGTCTTATTTTAAATGTTTACTGCTACATCTTTCCACTGGGTCCTGGGAAAAAACGACAATTGTTTTTGTTACGGGGGCAAGACACCACTCATATTCTTTGCCCTCCCCCTCGGATGGGAAGCCTATCACAGAATCAATTAGGTTGAAAAAGACCTCTGAAGATCATCAAGTCCAGTCTTGGACTATCACCTTCTCAATGAGTCCACAGCACTATGTGCCGCGTCCAATCTTTCCTTAAATACCTCCAGAAACAGTGACTCTACACCTCCCTGGAGATTTAATTCCAACATTTAATTGCCCTGTCTTTAAAGAAATTTCTCCTAATGTCCAGCCTGAACTTTTCCTGGGGTTGCTTGATAGTAGATACACCTCAGATCCTTTTAAAGAAGTGTTTCTAAGAACCTTCCGGGGCTGATGATACAACCGGCTCTCAAGTCTCCAGACTTCCAATGTAACACCTGGGGCTTCAAATGCAACATTTTTTGCAGCAGCCTCAGGGCCTGGCTGCTGACGGGCATGGTGGTGTTGGCCGAGCTTGTTTGAGGCACCAACCTCCACCTTCCTTCCTCCTGGAAGTTTCCTTTCAGTCCTTGCCACAGAATCTCAGGACACTGCGAGTTGGAAGGACCCGCAAGGATCATTGAATCCAACTCCTGGCCCTGCTCAGGACACCCTAAAGGTCATGCCATTTGCCTGAGAGCATTGTCCAAACTCTCTCTGAACTGTCAGACGTAGTGCTGTGACCACTTCCCTGGGGAGCTGTTCCAGGGCCAGCCAGCCTCCGGGTGAAGAGCCTCCTTCTAAGATCCAGCCTAAATCTTCCCCGACACAATTTCCGACCATTCCCTCGGGTCCTGGTCACCACAGAGAAGAGATCAGTGCCCGCCCCTCCTCCTCTAGTGAGGAGCCTGTAGACAGCAATTACGTCTCCCCTCAGCCTCCTCCAGGCTCACCAAACCGAGTGACCTCTGCCGTTCCTCACACGGCTCCTCCAGACCCGTTGCCGTCTTTGTGGTCCTCCTCTGGACACTCTTTAATAGCTTGATGACTTTGTTACATTGTGGTGCCCAAAACTGCGCACGATATTTAAAGAGAGGCCACACCAGCGCGGAATCGGCTCCGCTGCTATGAGAGACCATCGGGTCACTTTTGTTCTGAAAGAGCTAAAAGCCCCAATTCTTGACTCATTCATCACTTTGTAAGCCCAGTGACTCCACGGCTCCGGCAGGTGGGCTGAGACAGCAGCCGGACAGCCGGCCGGACGGACTGACAGCGAGAGGAGGGAGGGGCACGGGGCGCTCCCTGCCCCGCCGCCCCCGGCACCTGC
>VWZN01019247.1:68362-106295 GCA_013396955.1 Regulus satrapa | reverse complement strand
GCCCACACCGCCCACACCGCTCACACCGCTCACATCGTCCACACCGCTCACACCGTCCACACCGCCCACACTGCTCACACCGTCCACACCGCCCCCGCCGGCGCTGCGCTCCGCGCCCCTGCCCCGCTCACCCAGCGAGTCCCCTCCCGCACCGTGCCCCCTCCACCTTTGCCGCCCGCCAGCTCCCGAGGGCTTGAGCCGCCTCCCGAAGGAGGCTGGGAGCGTCCCTCGTCTGGGGAACGGAGCGCCCGACCCGGAGCGGGGAGTTCGATAGGAAAGACGTGAGGTCTAGAGGAGGAGAGGTGCGGGGTTTGCAGGAGGAGAGGTTGGGCGGTGTGCGGGGAAGGAGGCAGGTTTTCCCCCAGAAGTGAAATAGGGTGTTTTACTTACAACGGGTGTCGTACCTCAGGCAGGTCCCGGCGCAGCGCGATCCTCTCGCTGAGCACCTCGTTAAAGCCGTGGGATTCCAGGCCGAGCGGCCGCTCCCCCGCAGCAGCCCCGAGCCCGTCCTGCAGGGGAAGGGACAGCGGCTGGGACTCGGGGCCCCCCTCTGCCTTCCCCTCCGGCCGCCTGCTCTGCTGCTTCACCACGCGATAGCCCTTCCTGGCCTTGCTGTGGTTCCTTTTGCCGGTGGGCGACACAACGGCCATGATCAGTTCGTCCTCCCGCAGCGAGATGAAGGGCGATAGACCATCCAGAGGGTAATACTGCTGGCTCTCCTCCTGGGTCTCCAGCATCTCTTGGGTCTCCACAAAGTCCATCTGATACCCTTCCCGGGGGTTGAACTCCACAGGCTGGAAAGTCCCTTCCTTGCTCTGGTTGCTGGGTGGTGGATTCAGCGTTGTAACCATCAGTAGTAAAAAACCCAGCATCAGAAACAGCAAGAGAAACTGCAGCTTACGTGATCCATATCTGCACTTCTTCCTCAAGAACATACTGTTGGTGACAAAATGATACAGATGGTCATGTTAAATACCACTTGGATCTTCCTCAGATTTCAGTCCTCGGGTTGCACAAAAGCCCTGGTTTTCACTATTTGCCAAGAGGATTTTTTTTGCTCCCTTCACATTTCACTGATGCCATTTCATGCTTTCCTCTCTATTTACAGAAAAAAAATAATATTTGAAACATTCCTATTAATATTGTACTTACTGTAGTAAAACGTAGCATGGATCCAGTGAGATAAAGTAGATCCTTTATTATAGAGAGTCCCAGCTTAGTTAGGAAAGTGCATGCTTTGCTGATTAAAAGAGTAACTAAAGCTTTGATTTTTTTTTTTCTTTCCACCCCCCCCTCCCCCTTTTAAAATCCTAAGTCGAAAGAAATCCTGTTTCTCATAGTTTCTTTCCAGAGTAGATCTTGCTTCTTCAAAGTTTCCACTTGCTGCCTGGACTGAAGCGCTGCATCTCTGAAAGCAGATCTGACAGCTCTCCCCCGTTCAGAGGCTTCAAGTTAACTGCGATCAACAGATGAGAAGTAGTCGGTCCCTGACTTTGTTTCACACACAACTACGGCACTCAGTCAGGAAGCACTTTGCCAGACATAATACAGAGCAATGTGTGCGTCTTTCTCTTGGTCCTAATGCCCTCACTGTGCCTGTCCTATCAAATCAAAACTTTGCAAAAGCTGTAAGAGGTGAAATACAAGAAGCAAAATGTTGTATTAGAGAAGAAATCAAGGCACACCACAGATTGCTGCGTGTTGGAATCGCTGTATTAAGCTGAGAATGCGCAGAGCAAGAATCGAGAATTTTATAAACTGAAAAAAAAAAAGATGGGGAGCACATGTTTTATTTAAGCTTAGATTTATTCATATGATAATGTGTTAGCTGGAGTATATTTCATATCCAATAAATATTTACAGCTGTAGGGATTTTAACACTGACATAAGGGTGCCAAATTATCACCTGGCAGGCTGAAGTTGTCTCCTCATCCATAAATTTGTTGTTGCAGGGCAAGCAGCACTTCAAGTTTTCATTAGTCCAGGAATAACCTGTGTGAAAGCCTGGTCTGGAACAACAACCACTGACACTGAGAGGAAACAACAACTTCTGTGGTTAAAAGGGGAGCTCAGTCTCTGAGGTCTGTTTGCTAATGCTGCTGGCATGGGTGCTACTGGGCATGGACTGTGGCATTTTTTGCTGCGAGATGAGTGCTTGTCCAATGGGAGAAGAAGGGGTGAGACAATCCACGTGCTCCAGCATCACATGCCTCTTGGTCTGGCAGAGATCGGGGATGGATGCAGCTCAGGTGTTGCTGACCCTTTTTGATGCTGGGGGTATAGGATGGGGTGGTTTTCATATCTTGCAATATTTGATGAGCAGAAAGCTCCCACTCCAGGAGGCATGTGATTGCTGGAGAACTTCCATATTCACAGATTTAAAAAAACCTCTACATTTCTACACATTGTAGCTAAAAGAATAGCCTGAAGGCATGCAGTATACTCTAAAGGAAACTGAGGATCAATTAATTTTTACCTTCTTCGCTGTTACTCTCTTCCCTCTAAGATGTTCTGTAATCTATGGTTCCTGGTAGACAGCTTCCAAAAAATTAAAAATGAGAGGACACCTACTTTCAAATTTTCCAAACGCATCACAACCTTCAAGAGCAGGGATGGTATAGAGCACCATAAGATCGCTGGAGGCACGTGGTGTCTCACTTCTGTGTGCAGTCCCCGAGGCAGCTTGTACAGAATGCCTGAGAAAGTGTGACTGGTGTGCTGTGTCTTGACACCTTCCCTGCATCAGCTGCTCTTTAAAATAATCAGAACTGCTTTAATCAGATCTTGGGCAGAAGGAAGATTGAACCAATATTTTGATACTTCACCATTTTATGTGTCTCCCCTTTTTAGTTTAAATTCACACAAAAGTAACATCCCAGCTCGCCTTCAGACCTGAGAATATTAGTTTTTATCCTGCTTTTCACAGGTAAAAAGAGGTATTGATGATTTCAATTCAATAGGAAAGCAGCACACGTTTGCATTTTAAAAAATCTGAGCTCGAAGGCACTCATTTAAATAACAATTTTTCAGCCACAGAAAGACAGAATTGAATGGAAATGAAGAGACCTGTCCGAGATGTTCTCCAAAAAGCTGGCACTTGCAAAAGGTTCAGTTCCACAAAGTCCCATTATCAGGCATATGGAATAAAAATTAAATTAAAAGGAGAAACTTAAGAGTGGGTGGAATAAGTGGGAGAAAGCATTACTTCCACTTTTCCTTTTTTAAACTTTTCTGGGATATATAAGTATTTTGATTTAATTTAATTAATATTTTTTCCCTGGCTAAAATATTTTAACAAGATGCTGTATTAAATCTGATCAAGATAATTCTAGCCTGCAGTAGAAATCGCTGTATAAATTCTGTATTGCTGAGCAAATCCATCTGGGTCACTCATGCAGCTGAATTTCAGCTACAGATGAAAAGACACCCAATTAACAAATTTACAGCTTTTGGAACAGAGCTGATAGGTAACATTAGCACTGAAACATAGGCATATGGAATCCAGCCTTTTAATATATCCTGACCATTTTAACAGAGAAGAAATGAACAAGATATCAACAAGATATTTGTTCAGTCCAGTCAGTTAAATGTGCAAGTATAAAACACTGGGTGGCACACTTCCAGCAGCCTCTATTCCCTTTTCTGTACAACGAGCCTTCCTGAACCATTTCCCATCAAACAGTCTGCTTTTCAATCTTGTCTCTTAAAGCAGTGGTTTTCCATTTTGCTATCATGCAAAAGACATACTGCCTTTTCAATGGGTGGCAAGGGATGAGCCTCCCTTTAGTGTCTGACAGGACATGTCTTGTTTCCTTCGATGCATTTGAAGAACAGCATCACTGTTACGATCTCCCCACGTGGAAGTCAAGAATACAACATCCATTGAATTTTTCTTTCTACTTCTGGCTACTCAAAGACATGCTACAAAGTAGGCCCTTCACTGGGACACAGAATGGGTTGCTCCTCCTTCCTAGCTGGAGGATTCCTGTTCCTAGGATGCTTTCCTGTGCATCCTATGATGGAAGAGGAAGGAGCACTGCATGGCCCAGGCTCTACTGTCGGACCCAAAGCCATTGGGGCCTTCATCCTGAGGTCCAGTCCTGTAAGTGCTGCTTCATGCAGGTAGCTCACAAAGAGGCTGCCCACAAAAGGTATTGTTGTCCTTGGGCTGCTGTTGTACAGCAAACCCTAGAGCTCCTCAGTCCGTGGGAAAGGAACATCTTACAGGTTGTGCCAAATACACCCGCAGTTGCTCACAAAAAGGGACAGTTTGCAGTGTCAGTATTGGCCAGTGACAATATTTTCTTGACTTTCCTGCTGGTCAGCCCATGCAAGAGCTGAAAGGCTTGTGCTCCTACCAGGCCTGCTCAGGTGGACCCAGTGGTGTAATACCCAGTGGTATAAATACCTCCAGCAAATACACTTATTGACTTCCTTAAAAAAATATTCACTATTGCAAATTTTGCTCATTAGTTGCCAAGAGCTGGAACATGGAATCAAATCTAAGTCTCCTTAATTCAAAAGGTATTAGGAAACACAGTTGCTTTTTGCAGAGTTACAAACCTCTCGATCGCTGCTCTGTGGCTGTTTGTACTTACCCTTTCCTCCCCACCTCATTTTGGCTCGCAATTTTGTCCAAACCATTCTGCATCACATACTCGTTCAATATTACGTGACATGTTATGTTATCCGTACGTGAAGAAACACCGCATACTTTCGGTGTGCAGAGTGCACGTTTAACTGCCAGGAAAATAACAAAGCAAGAACAAACCCAAGGCTGGACGAAGAAAGAGCGTGTGGACAGGTCGTTACTGACTCTTTAATAAACATCTTGGATTGATTTACACTCCTATGCCAAAAGCAGATGTGCCACTTCCATTTAAAGACTCGACACATAGCAGCACTCGTGGTTTCATAGCTGCATGTATTGTATGCCACAGCTCTGTGCTTGTAACAATGGCTTTATTTGCACAGATGTGAAGAAAGTCAGGGCATAAAATGAGACCTTTTGCACAGTGCGCAGGATCTGTGGTGTTTTTGTAACCAAGTAAATTTTCCCATTCTCCCAAAAATATAATAAGAAATATGTATTTTTAGATCAGAAGAATTTATAATTTATTTGTAGGTATTGCAGATGGTTTGTGTGCATGGTGTTGTAGCAAATATTGCTCATTCAATGGTATTTTCTAATAGCAAGTTAATAATAGATAAGAACAAGATTCTGTGGAACTTGATTTTGAGGGGTATAAAAGCTTGATAAAATCTGTTGATCACTGGCAGGGATTTTGGCACCTGCATTGTGATTTATAAGATGTTTACCAACCTGTCAGTGAAGGAAATGAACCTGAAATTCCATTTTTTACAAGATTTCTACTCATAAATCATGTCCTATGTAAAATGGAGCACAGAAGGCACGGACCTTTGCACTACTTTTCAAAAGCAGTTCTGCGGGCATGAAGGTCAGGCACACTGGATGGAAAGCAAAGGGAATATGTATTGCAGGAGGGACAGCTTCTGGGTTTACTGCACCACAGCCTCTGGCTCACTCAGAAATGGCAGTTCTCAGGACATTGAGGGCAGTATTTGTGTACTCCATGCCTAAAACCTAGCCTGTAACACAGCCCTAGACAGCTACCAGCTATCTGTGAGGGAGGAGAACTGTTGATCATCATTACCCCCCTAGAAAAGACATCTGAAGTGCTGTGGGCAATACACAGAGGCCATCCCTATGTCCTACCCCTTAATCAACCATTATTAGTATCTTCCAGCTGGAGACGGTTCTGGATACCTTTAATCCCCAATACCTCACTCTAAGGTAACCTGGATCTGGTTTTGGACTGGTTGTGACTATTTTAGTGTCAATGTCCTTCACTAGAATATCATCCTGCATTGACCAGAAAAATCTAACCTGCCATTAGGGACATTTGGACTAAATAGTTGGCTCTAAATTGCAGGTGGAAATGGAAATAAGGTGTTTTACTCTGAAAGAGTGGCTGAACTGGCCTCCTTGGCTTTAAAAAATGAAACAAATGATGTAAGGGAAATTGATCCTTCATGTAATATTAACACCAATGGTGTTACGTCAGATAAATTCAGCCCTACAGATGGAAGGTCATAAGAAGGATTTCTCCATGATGGGTAGCCTGGGGGGACCTCTGCCTGTAGAGTTTAATTTATGGTTGGAAATTTACTTCCACGGAACAGGCTATGAAACCATTTGCAAACAGAAATCTCAAAAAACCCGAGTGATACTAAAGGTACCCACAGAAAAGCCTTTTTTCCCTCCCAAGGATTCTTTAGCTGGTGTGCAGCTTTAATTTCACACCTACTTCCTTTCTTTCTGCACATACAGGTGGCACATAAACAGCATATGTCTCTCAGAGATTCTGAATACAGACAGCATTTAAAACTCACAATATTCATATGGAAAGCCTGTCCTGATAGTAAGTAGTTTTACTTAAAATGGTGTTTAGTGAAGAGAAAAAGCTTTAAATGGTTCTGGCATCTCTGCACACATTTAAGTGCTTAATGACATGCAGTTACATACAGATTGCTCCTCTCTCAAGGCAACGGCCATCCACATCACCTAAGCTAGAAATTAACTGTTTTTACTCCTCCTAAATAGCTACATATTTGTGTGTAGCTAGTATAATAAATGGTTGCTCTTCAGTTTCCTGCTAAGTATCACAGGTTGGATTCATCAGGGAAGTTGGCACACGGTATCACAAGGAGAAGACAACATTTAATGAGAGTGTGCAGAGTGAATGATTTCGCTCTTGCTGGGGGCGGTGGTTCAGAGCTGAGTAAAGCAGGAGTTAAGTCACTGCAGGTGTGCAGCTTAATGACCTGCAGTTGGGTAGCAGGTGTGCATGAACCGAGAGTACAGAGGACATGTTTGGCAATGTTATTACGGTGGAGGAGCTGAAGCAAATGGATGAATGTGTGAGGTAAGGCTACAGTGGATTTTTTTTTTGTTGTTGTTATTTCATTTGTAATATGAGGAAAACACAGAGCAAATGAAAGTAAGTTATGTTAATATCCTGGGTGTGTGAGTGGGGCCTATGACTTCTCTCTATGTTTCCCAAACAAGACTTACATTTTTAACTGTTGGGGAGAGGAAAGTGAAAAATACTCATTTTAACAAGCTTGTTTCTTTTATTAGTACTTTTTGTTTCTAATATACCAATTTAAAAAATACATTACATTCACAAGAGTGAACACTGAAGTTATGATGCAATTCAACTGAGTGTATATATAAGTTTACTTTTGAGGAAAAAAACCCTAGACTCCTTCTACCCCCACTCCCTTCCCTTTTGAAGTGCAGCTCATGGTGGGATGGATAATTGTAAAACATGTAACCCTATATGCTGATGTAGGTCATGAAAATGTTTTTTCAGGAATGTGAAACAAACTGTGTGCTTTTCTTTAAATTTGTTTAGGATCACCAGTATGCACATAGAGTAAGTAGAAGTTTAAAGTAATATTAAAAATGAAGCTGGGCTTCATGCCCAAGATGTTCTAAATAAACTAGTTTTAGCCCAGAGATGGGCATGCGCACTGTCACTGGTATCCGTGGGAGCTGTGTGGGGGCTATGCATTTAAAAGCAGGATTGAATTTAGGGCAAAAGACTGAAAGGAAATACCTGCATATGTATGTGTACAGAACTTCAGTCTGCATATATACTAGGTGTGTGTGTAGATATAAAAATATATAGAATAAAATCAGCCCTATCTACTCTCCGTACATTTCCACGTCTTTTATCCTACTGTCCTGTCCTGTGTACTTTGGTTGGTTTGTGGCAGGGTTACTAAAAATAGGACTAAACCAACTGCTGAAGATGCTTCCTTTCTTGCAGTAGATAAAACTTCTCACTTTAAATCCTTTAGCAGTACAGAACTGAATTCTGAACAGCTGAATTAAGTATATTACTTTAATATTTGAATATACTTTTAAAACTTGCTACCTATATATGTTTCTGGTTAACAGTGACACTCTGGAAAGCTGCTCAATAATGCCTAGACCTTAGAGAACCTTGTTTCCATTTTGTGACCATCGCTGTGGATCCAGGTTTGTTTTGGATCAGCTGTTTTCTCGGCTTTAAAATAGGATACCTAATACCTAAATTAAGGAAATCTGCTAAGGAACATGAAACCCCTTTGTTTACTGTCTCATGAAAATATCTTCACATTGGCAAGCCGTTAAAAAGAATAAGAGGGTGGAAGGAAGAGGCAAGACAGCTGAGATATCTGATAATTTACTGCATTCCCTGTGCAAGTCTGTGTTTCCAAAGGAGCTGCTCTGGTAGAAAGGAAAGGAGTGTCCTTTCCAAACATAGCCTTGGCAGGAGGTGAGGCACAGAGCTACAAGGGACACTCACTACAAGAAAAGTCTCCTCATGCCTTTACTGTACAAGAGTTTTCTGTGTGATTTTATGAGCTTTCTTCTTGACAGAAACTTAGGCAAGAACAGGGATTTTGTAAGCCACATTATGAGGACTTGGATTTCCATAGCAACAGGTTAAATCTCTAAAACTTCTGACTTCTTAGCAGCCTAGAAAAGGGCAGAGGAGATGGAAGAGAAAGGCTGTGGTCACTTCTGACTGCCAAATAAGAGGCAATAGGAGCAGTAATGAACAGTTCTATTGCTTTGATCACAAGCAAACCACATTTTTGGTAGTCATCAGTTAATATTTTAAAACATAGATCTACAAAATTATCATCCAGGTTGCAAAGGTTATTGAGACAGGAATTTGTGACTGTCAAATGCCAGGAAAACTGCTGTCATTCACCAGACTCTGGACATGCTTTGGGCTGCACCAGAACACAAACTGAGATATGTAACTGATTTTTCCAGTTTATTTTTTTCTGTGTTTGTGACTGAAGTAAAGGTTGGTTTTTTTTTTTCCTCTCTTAATTACTGCATATGGTACTAGATAACTGTGATTTTTCCCTGACTCCTTTTTTCTTCATGTTAAGTCTTGATCTGTAGTTGCATTTTG
Organism: Regulus satrapa; assembly: GCA_013396955.1. Lineage (NCBI taxonomy): Eukaryota > Metazoa > Chordata > Aves > Passeriformes > Regulidae > Regulus > Regulus satrapa. Next base: position 97,296 of record VWZN01019247.1, on the reverse strand, counting down.
TTTTGTCTTTAAAAAAAAAAAAATAATAGTGTGGGTTTTTTTTTTTTTTTCTGCTTAGGGAAAAGACTCTGTAGGCATAGGTGGGATACTTCGTTTATGAAGGTGGTTATCAGATGAAGTCTGAGAAGCCATCTGTGTGGTTAAGGCTCACAGAAATTGAAACAAATAATAGAGCTGTTAAAGAGGAGTAAAGGAGGTAGGCTTACAGTTAGTAATTTGAACAAAGTTTTTGTCCAAGGGTATTGAGTGCTTCTCAGAAATCACACTCTTGGCATCTATACAGCGAGAGACTGAAAATGTGAAATAGACAATTTTGGTAGGAAAAGACCTACTTTTAAAAGTGTTTACCTGGGGGATGGCACCCTTTTCTGAAGACTCTTCTGACTGTAGATTTATGTTAAGTTAGGTGAACTAGGAACTTGGGCTCTTCTTTTGCTTGTGCTAACATTTTTGTCATTAGCCTCAAAAGAGTAAACCCGTGTGAGTTTTGGGACACTGCTTTGGGAAACAGTGATTCAGAGATTCTGTACCAAAGGGAAAAGAGAGGGAAGAATAATTTCAGTAGATGTTAAAAAAAATGGTGTCCTGCAGGTTTCTCAGGACTTTTCCTATGTAAGGAAAGGCAACATGCAGAGAAAGACATCATCACTAGAATCATCATGGGAGACTTTTAATTTGGGTCAAAGATGGTGAGAATTTGGCACAGACACATCTGAAACCAAACCCGCCAGTTCATGGCCTAGAGAAGAGTCAAAACCAGCATCTGACTATGAACCTGCCCTGCTGGATCATTTTGATCTATTAAGACTATCACTTTTACCTTACAGTAAACCTCTATCTTCACCCAGCTTTCTGGGTTATCAAAAGGCTGATTTATAATCCTGAAGCAAAGAAAAAGCTGTACACCAAAAGCTGGAAAAGTAGCTTACATTTTAAGAGGAATTCTCCAAGCCAGAAGGTAGAGTGAGTGTGTGTTCAGGGGGTGCTGCTCTGGAAATCATCACTCAGCAGGTGTATGAGCAAGAATAACAAGTCTTTATAGTGGTTTTAATAAAGTGCACTTTATAGCACCTTTCATCTTCAAAGAATGAAACAAATTTATTGTTAGTATAAACCCATGGGGACCAATGAAGATGAAGAAGGGAGTGCAGTTACCCCTTTACTAATCAGGGTCATGCTTCCACAGAAATATTTTGTTTTGTACCACGTCAGTAACTATTACAAAATCTGTGAGGTTGCAGTGTGAATTTAGCTGCAAAAGGCAGACTGAATCTCGTGACTGCAGACTTAATGGCCATCATTAAGTATAATATATATGCATAGCTGCAGTACGCTTTTCCAAGATTCTGGAAAGATCAGCTGAGAAACTGACTACAGGAGTGTAAAATTTATACCTCATCTCACTAATGACGACTTTTATTCCTACTGCATGCAGTATCAAATTCTGTAGAACATATTACACATACAACTGCACCTTGTTCTCTTTCTCACCCTCTTGCACAGTATCACTTTCAGTGCATTCCTTCACAGTATGGAAGCTGTCAAAGTTCAAATTAGGGAAGTGAAACACTGGACATCATAGAGGCATCCAAAAAGAAGCAATGCATTTATGCCTGTTAGTAAAGGAAAGGCCTTTGGAAATGAGAATACAAGCAATGTGATGTTTCAGCAAGGCATGAAGAACATTTCTTCCATGTTGCCTTAGTCATTTTATGGTGTGGAAAGGGCACAAGGCCAATATGTGAGGCTGTTTTCCCCTTGGCTCTACATACTCAGAGTGCAAACTAATTTTGCTTGGCTCCTGAAAAGAAGTTCAAGGATCCCCTCTTTATCTGAGCAAACTTTGGCAAAATCTGCCTGCATTTTGCTTTTATAGTGGGAACTTTACACAGAATTGAGATTACTAATGGCTGGCAAACTAATATGCTGGAATGTCTCAGATATGACTAACTTATGTTTCGCCTCTGATGTTTTATCGAGGGGGGAAGGAGAAAAAAAACCCCTCAGAAACACTAGCAAAGCAAAGAATAAACTTTACATTAGGCTTACAATACACAACCTCAAAACCTAACAAGGTGGATATGCAACTGTCTCACTGCTTCCAGTATTTTAATCGTTTGTAGATGGATTTAGTTAAGCAAGGTATCATTTATTTTGACTTGTATGAATTTTTGGTGGAAGAGCTATTGTCCACGTAAATGTTGCTGGTTGGAGTGGGGACTTCTTGAAAATACTTCACGAAGTTTTATCTTAATTATAGAGTCATGCAGAGTCATCCAGCCTTATCTTTCAGATTACCTTCTTAGAGTTTAATTAAAAAAATGAATGGGTGGGCATTGTCTAACATGGAAAAAAATTATATATATCTACATATAAGTAACACCTTTTGTATATTTTTAAAATACTTAAAATGCTTTGAGAATTTAACCTGTCCTGCTAATGTAATGCACCAAGTGTTTTGTTGAGTGATAATTTGTCTCTGCAGTCACTTAGGCTCTTTGGTTTCTGTGAAATGATCGGCTGTTCTTGGTATAAACATTGCAAGGAGTGGTAACCAGGAAACACATATTAGTATTAATGGTAACCGCAGAGTAAGCGACCAGGAATTCCTTTGGAAGCTGCACAGACTGTTCTGTTACTTGTTACTCTGTAAACAACACTAGACCATATGCCTTGTGGTATGTCCTATACATGGAGGAAGGTAGAGAGATTTAGCAAACTCTTTGAAAGTTGCTTCAGAAAGATCTAGTGAATGGTGACAGTGCCCTGGAAACCACACAAAAGTGGAATATGAGGACATGTAGACTCTTCCCTAGTCCTCCCATTTAGTTTTTGCTGATGGATTGCTTACTTGTGCATTTCCTACATTGCTGTCTGTTTAGATTTCTACCTTCTCCAGACGGGACCTGTGTTTTGTCAAATGTTCACACAGCATCCCTGCAATGCCAATCTTACCTTAACAGTTGTTGTGTAAAGGCTGGAATTACTGTGGAGGGCAAATTGAGGAGATGCTTAGTTCAGTGGTAGGTGCTTCCAGCTTGGATCAGGGTATCTTACCCTGAGTCCCCAGTTAGATTAGTGTAGCATCAGACATAGGAATAGCCAGAATGAGGCCCTTTTGCAAAGGTGTACAAGAAAGTGACCTAACACCAGATGTAGATGGAACTGGCTGATGTGAACTTCCTGTAGCTGGGAATGACAAATTCCTCATAAAGGAAAATTAACTTGCGGAATGGGTTTGCAGCCAGAACATCTTTTCTGCAAAGAGGCTCCAAATGGCTAGGGTTTTTCAACATAGTAGGAATTTGTTTACTAATCCTCCATTGGTTCTTCCAAATGTGGGCTCGCTAACCAGGGCTTTCAGAGTGCTGTGAAAAGAGCTTGTGGTGTGCTGTTATAGCTCAGAGTGACTGTTAACATCTACAAAATCTTACTTGTTCTCTTGCAATATTTAATTATTTCCTTGCTGTTCACTGTAATTTTTTGAGCCTTTACATGGATGAAAGTGATGTTCACAAGGAGTGAACTCACAAGGAGTTTGAATCCTTCGAACTTGCTAATAAATTTGTTCACCTCTTAAAACAGGACAGTCAATACTGCTGCTTAAATTATATCCTTCTAACAGTACAGTACTATATAATATAAGGTGAAATCACATAATTTATACAGAGATTGTGATAATATAGACTTAGGGATTTTTATCACAAACATTATTCCTGCAAATGATCAGAGGACTGTGCAGTTTGTTGCTCTCCCTTGCAGATAGTAATCGCTACCTCAGGACTCTGTCATCTCCTCTATTTCCTGGCATACTTATATAAAGGTGTGCTAAAATGGACTGTCCCATGCTATCTTCTGTTTCCATGGAGCTTAAAGCAAATCCACAGATTTCCAGAGCACCTCAGCTGCTCCACTCCTATAGCATGGTGTAGAGTGGTGAGGAACCTGTGGTTTGTGAGGGTCTTGCCATTTCCTTCCAATACTCAATATTTTGTGTGGAAAAAAAGTCTGCTGTGGCTAAGAGGGCAGCCTTCAAACCAGAAGGACACTGATGAGTAATAATAAATTATTAATAAATAATGACGGATACCTTGTATTTCTTGATGCCGGGGCTGTCTGTAAGTCAGAGAGGCATCTGTTCATGGACAGAGAGATTGTAGTCCAGGCTTGCAGAGGTTTGCACCCATGATACATCTGTCTCTGTGATTTGTGCTCTTTGTTGAACCTGTGGCAGTGGAAATACGAGATGCATGTGCTATTGCTCAATCACTGCTTCGTGCCAAGGAAGGACTGAGGGAGAAGAATGAGTTATAAACAAAGGAAAAAGCAGTAGTAAGCTTATTTGGACCTGTTGCCTCAGTTGATGTGAGGGGTGTGTTTAGTGACAGGGTGCCAGGCCATGTGTCTGAGACCTATTACAGCTGTGGTAAACAGAAAATATTGTTTGTTTTTGTGGTGGTGACCCTTTATGCTCACAGAGGGAGATTGGTGATAATGTTTGGAATTGGGCAATGTGTAAAGTGAGGGGCAAACTGCTTGAATCCTATTGAGGACTGTTACTCCCAATGCTCAATCACACATTATTATCCACAGCTGCTCTATCTATGCAGGTGCCAGTGTGGCAACCTAGGCAGCAGCTGGAGTGAAACATCAGCATGCATGTGCCAGTGGTGCTGGCTTATCAGTTAGACAGCTGAAGGGAGGATTTCTGGCTATCCCACGATGGCTGGTTGTGGCTGAAATCTGGAAGCTAAAGTGTCAAGTGTTGTCTGCACAGCTGAACATCCCCAGTCTTGCGCAGAGCCAGGTTTCCCTCTTCTTCCCAGATTGCTCAATGTGGAAAGGGGGTATTGAAACTGCTGGAATGGCCTCTCCTAGTGCTGTTGAAGGCGTGGCTTGGTGTGCTAGGCAGCAAGTGTTTGGTTTGGTATTTTTTCCTGTGACCCAGCAGTGGCCAGGCTTGTTGTGTTCGAAGCAAGTGTATGCATGAGTGCTTGTAGCAGTGTGGATGGAGGGTGGTCTGCAAAGGGTGGCTTCTCTGAAACCTGGAAGGAGCTGTGTCACTGTCAGATGAGGATGAGTGCTAACGCACAGGTCAGAGGTGGTGAGATGGCAATCTGGAGGGTGCTGCCCTTCTGCTGCCAAAGGGTTTCTGCTGGGGGTATAACACACGCATTTTGTGCATTTGATGTGTGTCCGTGTGTCTCCAGACATCTGTTTAGTACAGCAGTGCTGATGGAGAGTCACAGACCAAGAGCTTTCTTTTGATGTAGGTTTTACAGCCTTTCATATATTTCTGCCCAAGCAGATTGTGTTGGGACAATATCTAAGTTGTGTATGAGTAAGGGCTATTCTCTTCCAAGTTGTCAATGTATTAATTTTATGCGCTCAGTTTAGTCAAATGTGTTTTGAAGTTTTCCTGCTTGGCAAAGACTGGTCAAAGTGGCAGCTCCTGAATTTGCTATCTCTCTGGAGAAAAAAAGCAAAGACTCAGACAAATACAACTAAACTGTACCCAATCTACAAAATGAATGAGAAATTCAGATTCATTCAGGCAAATACTCTGAAATAGTGCTTACTACAGGTAGTGCAACTGTGTAAAATCACTAATTTTAAAAAGAGGAAAGGGTGGTGAGGAAAACAGTTTTGAAGCTTTCATCTAGAAATGAGCAACTAACTACAGGAACATATATTTCATGGTATATATTTTGTTTGAACAGAGATGTAGTGCTTTTAAAGTTGATCTAATAGCAAATTAGGTCAAAATAAATGTATAATGGTGAAGAAAAATATTTTCCTGTGACAGGAATTCCTTCTTTTAAGGAATGTTTCCTGGAAATACTTGTTGCAAATACTGTCTACCAACTCCTTCCTCATTTGTGTTGGTTAAGGATTCAGTCTGCATCCCACCTAGTTTTGAGTATGGAAGTCTTTCCATGGTTTTCAGTGGATGTGAGATGGAGTTTCCAACTGGAAACTCCAAGGTTCCAGCCAAACCATGTTCTGTACATCACCTTGCCTGAACTGTCTGTTCTTATGCCAAGCAAAATATACCTTCATTTATTCTGCCAAGCTCATCTCAGTGTTACACTGGAGTGAGGTTTTTTGTTTTGTTTTGGCTTTTCCATTTGTTTTTGTTTTGTTGTGTTTGGTTTTGTGTTTGCTTACTTTTTCTGAAATATAAATCTCTGTTGTCCTGATGCTTTTCTTAAAGCAGGAGACCACTGACATGTCTCCAAGTTGCTTTTTGACTGCTCTGTAAATGAATTTATCCTAAACAAAGCAACTGATTTCTTATATTCTGCTCTATTTGCTGTTGTCCAGAGCTTGTCAGAAATTAATACTGCAAAATGTTCCTGTGTGCTTTGCCATGTGGAAATGGACAGGGATAATTTTTTCCCATCACTTACTGCTCAGTGGGGCTCTGCCTCAAGGCAGAGCAGGGGCTCCTGTACAGCTTGAAAATGACTTCTAATATGAGTGCTGGGGATATACCCTGCATCACAGTCCCAAATAGTAAGTGCTGCCCAACATGAGTTCAGTTCCTGCCAAGTCTTCCTCTTAAGACTGAAAATGTACTTACATGGTGCTTCTTGAAACAAACATGTAAATGATAGTAAGGTAATATCCACATTGATGCGATGCTGAATTCCAGACATGTAAGAAAAACCTAGTGGCCTGTTACACTCAGCCTCTGGACTATGCTCTGCTATTTGTTGTATCATCTTCTGGTCTCCCTAGGAACATTTTCCACTTTGGTGCTGGATCAAGTAAGTCCATTTGTGCCCTGCCACCTGAGCGGATAGCTGACATGGCCTGGCACCTTACTGCCCATCTTGTATAATGAATGGCCTTGTACCTGATTATCTCACACTTTTTCTGGAACAAGAAATTTTTCCATGCATCAAGTTCAGTTGCAGTGGGTTTTTAATGTTATATATATCTTGTGAAAAAAACAGATTTTTGAGTCTTATGAGTCATATACACACAATCATGCCCAGGACACTGAGAGCTCTTGGGAGTCCTAGTCAGATGCAGGGTTTCATCTTGCCTGTTTGCAGCTCTCTAAATCCTCACCAACTCAAACATAAATTTGTAACAGTGCAAATACTCTTGTTTTCAGCCTTTTAGCAAACCAAGTTGCATCAGGTACCATCCATTCTCCTCTAGTGTCTTTCAATTTAAGAGTCTTAAATATGGATCACACTCTCATTCTGTAGCTTTCACAGTAGGTGTTTTATTTTAGCACTGCTTTTCTCCAAGTCCTTAATTGGGGCTAATGGGAATTGCTTGTCTACATATCTACATTGATTGCAAATGATTTAGACCACACTTGTTAAGCTGTAGCCTACTGTCAGACATAGTCTCAGTTGTGACATTTCTAATGAAAATTATATTTAGGCTCACTGCTACAGTGTGGTCATTTTGTTAATGTTTTGCACAAAAGTGTAAGACAAGTACATAAATTTTTTTCTCCTAACACAAAAAAATGGTTGCTCATGTTGCCTTTGAATCAAAGATGAGCTTGCTCACCTGAAACACTCCTGTTTTTTCAGAAGAAGTCTTGCTAGATTCCATCTGTGTCTTTTTAAGTCCAAAAGTAGTCTGTTTCTCATGGTCTGGGCTCTGGCTAATTAACTCTGTAATGAGAGAAAGGGTACAGTACATCAGTTGGTTCTAACAGCATGATTTTTTTGCACTTATTTTGCTAGTGCCTCACCTAAGCTTAGGGACATCCATGCTATTTCTACTTTTTAGATGAAACAATCTGACTCATTTCTAACCTCATTTAAGAGAGATGCTTGTTCTTTGACCATGGATTTCTTTGCCTTGTTTCTTCTGCAAGCTTCAGGAGAGGAGCTGAGAAAAATCAAATCTGGCTCCTCTGCACTCCTACGTATAATGCCAGGGAACTTTCTAGCTCTTAGGGAGGTGTTCAATCTAGAGGGCCTGAAGATCCACAACCAAGTATGTAGTGAGGGAGGATTAGAAAGATGATAACCTGCAGTTCAGGTTAAAGTCTTTAGATTGTGTTCCCTGTATGTTCAAGGCAAATATTCTGTACAAAATTGTCATTTGAGCATCCATCATCTATCATCTCATAATGGTCGCAACCATGGACCTCATTTGTTGTGTCTTGTTTTCCTGTGGAAGATGCCATCCTCACGATCCACTCAAGGTGTCATCTCAGTAGCTGCACTCTCTTCTCATAAAGCTATAGAGGGTGGCTTTCTCCAGCAAAAGGTGCTAAGCTTAAGCAAGCCATTATCTCTGACCACTGTTTCTATTGTCTATTCCTTAAAGACATTCATAAGGAAAGTATTTCACTCAAGATTCAAAGACACAAATTTAGGAGCATGCAACTTGAGATGCAGGGTTCATGTCAGTCTTTTTATGCAGAGCTACCATTTAACAGGTTTTGCCTGTTGACATTTAGTCTTAGTTGGGGTTCTTTGATTGTTTTTAATCTTGGCAAAGTCTTCCTTATGTTTTTCTGCCTTGGGGAAAATGACAGCAATGCTTATTTTAGATACACCTCTTAACTGGATGGTTTTGACCTGTGGGAGGCGATCAATGGAAATAACCCTGCAATGAAACTTTAGGCTGTAGTAAAAATCATCATAGGAAAATGTTTCTCCCATCTGGAGGTTTCCCTATTATGTCATAGGGGTGACAGACTGTCTGGAAGAGGGAAGGCTGTTGAAAGGCTGAGATATAACCTGCTTGACTCTATTTATATAAGGCATCATAGTTAACTGCATCTAATCTTTGTTGCTTCTGTTCCAAACGGCACAGGGCTTTATCCCGTTCTGAAAGTCTGCTTTTGCTTTAATGTAGTGTGCCTACATCTTATTTCAAGGACAATTTTGCAGAAGTTGGGAGTGCTGTGTGTCAGCCTGATTGAATATATTCCTTTTTGTTTTAATCATCCAAAAATTCAGAATGTCTCAATAACACTGAGATCATGGGATCTGTTTTTATCCTTTTATATGCCATTGCTGTAACAGAGGCAAGTTTTGGCTTCTCCTTCAAAACCAGTATGGCTTTAAATTATGACTTTTCTCCATTTTAATGTTACCATGATGCCATTTTTCAGATTTGACTCTTCTGTGAATACAGCCATATCTGGTTTTCATACTTAATTTTTTACTAACAATTTCTTCCCATATTAAGTGACATTTGGAGTCATTCGACTGTGTATTGATGCTGTCTACTGAGCTGCATAAATTGCAGATGTTTAAGTTGTGCAAACCCACTGAGGTTTGCACAGCTATTGGAAGGCACAATATGAGGTGCCAGGGTCAGTGCAGCTGCAATATAACTGTTGTGGTACCTGAGCAGAACTACAAGCTATCATAAGTTAGGCTGAATTTCACATTTCAGAGTGTTTATAGACACTACAATCTAATAAAGGAAAGGCTTAGAGTTAATGATTGACATGGATATGACAAAAAGAAACTGAACTTTGCAGTACTACATTAACAGAGTTAAAGTAGAGTTGGCTATCGCATTTCATATGGAAAATTATCTTTCAGGCATTGATCTACCCTATAAAGCAAGAATAGGAAAATAAGACCTTCACGGGATGTTACAGGATCCTTAGCAGGAGATGCAGTTGAGGCAGTGCAGTATGGCTTGCCTGCTGCTGTAGTCTTTTTTAAAACTGCCTGCCTGTGCTTGCTATAACGATTCAGAATATCTATACCCTAAACTCTACAGATACTTGCTGTCTCTGTATTTGACAAGTGAGAGATCCTTGGCATATCTGCTGATGCTCTTTATCTGTGCTTTTATTAATATGTGTATATCTCTTTTTGTTCTGTTTAAGACTGGATTACTTCATCCAGATCCATCATAAATAGATAGCATTGTTGCAATGACAATCATCTAGGGCATAAGAGGAAAAAGCCTTACCTCCTTGTATGAATTGAAGCTTTCTTATACAAATGTTAAATGGCTTGATTTTCTCCCATCAGATTTTTTATTATTTTGACAGCTGAAATGGTTTGATATTGTATTTTTCTGAATAATGTATTTCTGATTATTTTAAGAGGGGGTTTTCTTGCACATAAATGAAATCCCATCACAGCAGCTGTAGTTCTCCTTAAAATGCTAGCTACATAGCAACATGCTCAATGTTTAATTAGCTTTGCCATGTTATTAACATCTCTTTAATATTCACTCAGAAATACTTGGCCGTTAAAATGCAGAAAAGCTAATGGATACATATAGCTGATTTATATGCATAAATTAGTATAAACATGAAAAATACAAATGGAAAATGTAGGCTAAATGCCCAGACAATCATTTTGACAGCCAGCTTTGCCACACTATGGAATCAAGCCTCCTTGCAAGCAGCCTTGAGCACCAGAAGAGAGCCTGTGGCATGCAAGGGATGAGAGATGTGGTTTTGCCAAGCTCTGGGCTGAACGAGCTGACATTATTTGATTGCTATGTCGTGGCCTCCCAGCTGAAGGCTGAGTGCTCAGTGACCTGAGTGCTCAGGTCTTTGCCTGGTGAAAGGGTCAAAACTTGCAGCTTAAGGTGAGAGGGTGATTTATGCTTTGTCAGACAGCCTCTGTCCTCTGAGTTCAGGGCTGAGAAGAGGATCTGACAAAGGACAACCAGCAGACGCTGTGGGTGAAGAGTGGCAAACTGTCTGTGCAAGAGAACAGAAGTGGAAGCAGTGACCTTGGGAGGTTCTGCTGCTGTCCCAGGTATGCCACAGGACACACCACACTGCTTGGTGTGGGGGTGCCAGAACCTGTGCCAGGTGCTTTGTCTTGGGGGTATTGTGTCCTCTGGATATCTGGACAAAGAGCTGCTCAGAAATAAAACCTCACCCCAAAGTATTTTTTGAAGTAGGAGGACTCATGGTTTCTTCTCATTATAGGATAGACCTTTGCAAGATCTGAGCTCTAATTCATATCAGAAGTGATGGTTTGGAATGAGAAGATTTACTGACTTACAGCTGAGACTCTTCCACCGAAGTTTTTTTCCTCTGGAATATATTAATCACTTTCAAATGAACCATATAGGTCAACTAGAAAAAAAAAATAATTTGAATATCCCCTGGATTTTATTTTCTTTTTGTACATGGACATTTAGTCTTAGTTGGGTATATGTGTGTGTGGGTATATATATATGTATGTATATGTATGTGTGTGTGTATATATATATATATCTATATGACAAAAGTATAGGACATATATATATAATGTCCTACATGTTACATCTATATATAGACATATAGATTTATATATGACTATAGGACAAAAGGGGATAAAAGCCCCCACCCTTCTCTACAAATACCTTTTCAACTGCCAGCATTACCATGCCAAGAATGCCATGGAGCATATTTTGCCTGGCTCCTTTGAGGATTTATTCTGCTGCATCACTCACTAATAGGAATAGTTTTCAGTTGTTGTTTATTTGGTGGTTACTTACTGTAAAATCTTTCAGATGTTGCAAAATCCATTTTCATGTCTTCTTGTGAGCGTCCCAGCAGTGAATCTTCATAAAGAATTTTGCCCTGCCAGTCTCATGTTCAGCTTGAATTTGCCGAAGTTCTTGTCACTCAGTGAAAAGCTGTTGTTTGCAATGTGCCTTTATCTCATTTGCTTTCCTTGGATCAATTAGGGAACAAAAGAAAGGAGAACAACTAATGCTAGAGGTGCATAAATTACATGAGTGGTATTTAAATATGGCTATAAGTAGATGCCTCTGGAGAATCAATGGAGAGAAATACTTCCCCCATAGCTTGTTGTACAGTGTATTAGGAATAAATAACACTCCCTATAAGCAGTGAAATGGGAAAAGGAAATGGTTGGGCTTTGCATCCCAACTCCTAACTCACTGAGAGAAAACCTATCTGATGTTTCAGACACAGTCAATATTCCTGCTTCAGCTGTTCATGATATACTTCTTAATGTCATCATCTCCTGTCCCATGAAGTACTTGAAACTGGAGGAGAGGAGTGAAATGGAAATAGTGATCCTTCTTTCCTAGCATTTTAAAGACATGAGGACATGCTTAAGACATTCAGATTTTTTTCCTCCTTCTGCAATTCTTCTCATATTCTTTCTCCCCTTTCTCCTCTCCCCTCTAAAAGAGACTGCAGGGGTAAAAGAATGGGAAAATTCACAAGCTTTCTTTCCAAAACTAAAATTAAGGGACATAGACCCCAGAAAAAGACGTCCCTTTGTTTCTCACTGCATAAATAGCAAAAACATGTTGGCAGTCAGTCAGAGTGGTGGGTAAGGTACTCGCAGGCAGATGACTGTAAAGCTATCAGATTTATAGGGCAGCTTGACGTAAATGTGAGTTATGCACCATTCATGTGGGGCAGGTGCTAATTGAATCCATACATTTATTTAATGTCTATTCCAGGAAGAAAGCTTCTTCCAGTTGGATGCTGGCAGGGTGACAAGTTCATTGCCTAATTTTGTAACTTTTGCTCTGTCCGTGTTTATAACTGCCCAACTCTAACAGACGATAAGCTGTCAGTGTTGGTCCTTACCTCTTACTCAGCTGCTGTGATTCGTGTGAGGGACACTGCAATAGGTTGAGGAGTTGTATTATTGAACAAAAGGTTCAAAGATCCTCTTTTGAGCAGATGATGAAGCTTTGGTCAGCAAAGTGCAAGGCTACTTGGTGTCCATTTAAAGAAAACAGAACAATAAATATAATTATGTGACTTTACTTGTGTAACCTTGGAATGTGTCTAAAAATTGTGTGCCATAATTTGTTTCCTTCATTCTGAAGGCAAAACCCTGGAAAGATTCCTACACTACTGTCTCACCAGGAGTAACTGTGTCACCCGAAGGGCAGAGGTGCAAACTGTTATGCTTGCAGGCTCAAGCTGTATTAAAGCCAAGACTTGCTGCCATCCCACTGATATATTAAATACCAAGCAGTTGAGACAAGGAAACTGTTACTTCATCCATCTTTGATGGCTGAATGCCCTTACTTCCCTTACATCTTGTTTATTCATGAGTATTTAGAGACAGTCCTCAGTGTGGGCTGTGTAGCTGCAATTTTGTCTCCTTGGAGTTTGTCTCCTTGCTCACTTACTTCATTAAACACTGTTTTTGCATTTAAGGCATTACTTTTTGTTGCTTATTCAATGGCAGCCTGTTTTAGGGAAAAGTATAGAAACCATAATTACAGGAACAAGTGCAAAATGGTAGATGTGCAACAGGCAAGGGGGAAAAGAATGGCAAGAAATGGAAATGTACTCAAGGAATTGATGGGGCAGGGAAAAGAAAAAAAAAATTCTGGCAATGAGGGCAGGGGAATAAAGCCAAACCCAACTTCCTAAAACAGTAGGATAGAGATGACAGGGAAAAAAATTAATTCCTTTATTAGTGTGTAAAATATTTGATGGGCAGTTTCATTCTTGGGTGGCAAGACCTGGCTGATAACCAGTTAGAGAGAATAAAAGGGGGAATGGGCTTGCTTCAAGCAATGGGAATGTAATTGCTTAAAGTTGAGGAAAAAAGGAATTTGGTTTCCTTTCTGTTCAGTCCTATGATAACACTGGGATTTCTCTGGTTTTCCTTCCCTACTCGCTCCTCTACAGTAATCAGAGTGGCCCCAGCTGATCAAGCATGGAGAGGAAGAATAAGCTTTGTTTGCTTCAAACTGGGGTGATTCCTTCTAGGTTTGTTATCAAATTTTATAGTTCATGAGTCTGAACTCACTGTCTTGCATCTAGAATTAATTTAGTTCTTATTTTCAGCTATTTTGGAACACCTACAAAGTAGTATAAGTAGCATTCACAATTTCCACTTAGTGGAGTCCTATGGGCTTGTAGTGGAAAATTATAGAAGTAGTTCTAGAGTGTCAGGCAGTCATATTTGGCCCCGTTTTTGATAAAAGATGTGAGAAAAGATGTAAGATTCTGGCTGAGGTAAAGGACAAGACTTTCAAAAGTAACCTCAAACTATGCAGTGAGGCAAGGGAAAATGTACACACCAGTAGCATGTTTTCAAGGCACAGTGAGGAGCAGGTGATACCTGCAGGTTTAAATGCTATATGGCATTTTCCAGAGCTGCAAATGCAAGTGCTGCTCCATCACATAAAGTTAGGTTCCAATAAAGAAAGTAGAACAGAGCTCTTAGGTCATGTGGAACATAAAGAATGCAAAAACCAGTTGAAATGGCTCCAGTTCTCATTGCCCTATGAAAACTGACAGACCCTTCACAGTGTGGGTGTAGGCTGGGCTGTTTACCATGAGGACACCTTTCTTCATTCTCTTGATTGCTGTCACTTTTCACGCTGGCCCACGGGATTTTGAGTAGCAGGATTTGTCAAAGAGGCATAAGAAATGGCCTCAAGCTTTCACTGGCTGAACATCACCCTGGTTTGTGTGTTGGCACTTGAGAAGAGTGAGTGGAGGGATGGAACAGGTCAGGCTGTGGCCTCTGTCCCACCTCAGCTGTGTGTGCTGTTGTGAGAATCACTGCCTGCGATTGTGGAGGAAGTTTTTAGGACAACTGCGCTGCCACTCCCTGTGCCTGTATGCACATTCCAGGCTGTGCCCCAGGGAGCAAATTTGGTCTTACTAAATGTCCCCAGTCACATATGGGGGCTGACCTTCCAACCACACACACTTGGTGTGACAGATCTCTGCTTGTATAGAGCAAGCCTCACCAAAGCAGCACAAAGTGGAAAGTCTGAACTTGCAGGTTCCTTCCCACAACATTTTAGCATGTATTGTGTTGTAACAGTGCTGTCACATTGAATGGTGTTGTGGTATTTTTGTGTTCCTTTCCTGAATCTACTGGTTGGGCTAGATTCTGATCGTGGTTACAAGAAGCTGTTCTAGATTTAGGTGGTGTATATTGAAAGTGAAATCCAGCCGAGAGACAGGATGAATAGTATGCTTAACTGAAAAGCATGTGCTTAACTGTACCCATAAAAAAGCCACAACTTGTCAGGTCTGGAATAATGTTAAATTGGGCTGATTAGTGCCAGGAAAACAGTATGGGTTTTTTTGTTGTTGCTATTACCAAAAATATGAAAGCAAAACTTGGCATGAAAATAGGAACCACTGTTATTTTGGTGTAGATAAAAACAATGCCAAATCAACATCAGCAAGTAGGGAAAAAAAAAAAAGAAAAAAGAAAGCCAAATGCATATTCAGAAAACAGTTTAATAGAAATGAAAGTTTATGTAACTGATAAAAGGTGTGACTCATCTGTACTTTTCCCACCCCAAATGCAGATTGGTGTTCCAAAAATCTTTCCCAGAATTAGTATGTAGACAGTGTTTATAACTTGAAATCTGTTCACAAGTTTAAAACTCAAGAGCATGCAGCTAGTGCACAGGGGGTTTTATTCTTTCATCCTACTTATGTGTCGGCCATTAAAAATATGGCCATTTAGACCAAATAGTCTGTGAAAGGTGCATGAAGATTTCTGGCCTGTAAACTGAACAAAGCCTTTCTCTCTCTCCAGTGGCATTGGGTTCACTGGTGTGTATGGGGTTAATGGCTGTGCAGGATATTTGAGGACTGATCGCACCATACAGCCCTGCCCACCACCAGAATAAACCACAAATCCTGCCAGGCTGGGGAGGATTGGGCATTGGTGGACTACAGTGTGCTCAGCAGCATTTCCATCTTCTTCCCACTGCTGGGAACTTGCTGTATTTGTGGTTCTGTGCAGCCATTGGTAGTGATGCATTGATTGTTCAAAGCTGTCTTTTGTTTTCCTGATCCTTCCATCTCCTAAGACAAAGAACTATTGTGAGTCTGCTCCCTCAGTTCCCCATGATTGCAGGTCACTCTATAACAGCTTTTCCAGGGTTTATTTCAAAAACATTGTTAGAAATCTTTTTTTAGTGTTGTTTAGCATCATTATACAATTCAATTCGTCAAAAAGTACTGCTGAAGCCCTTGGCTAGTGGAAGTTCTTCATTCTGATATGAAATAGACAAACCAAATGATCATTTTTTAAGAACAAAACTATATTCAGTTGGTGAAGCTTCTAGTTTTTCCCCTTTCTAGAAGGAGCAAAAACAATACATCAACATAATGGAATGAAAACTGTACAGTTGGTTCCCTTTGGGAGCAGTGATAGGCAGAGATGAAGCTTGGGCCTGGCATAACTCATTTATTTGTGTTGTCATCTCATGGTCTGTTTCTACATACATTAGTTTGTTTATTCATTTAACATTGGCATTTAACATTGCTTCAAAGAGAAGCACTCGTTACATTAAATTATTTCATTTTGTGTGCATATAAGTGCTGATTTGTTTCTTTCAGTGCAAACAAGAAGAAAACTTTTCTTCTTTTCTTCTTTGATGTGTGTTCTTTACTGTCTCAGTAATCCCCTCCAAAACCTTTAGTATAATGGATTAGGCATACTCATGCCATCTGGCTCTGATCAGATCAGGATTTGTGATCTGTGTGTATCTGGAGGGGTAAAATCAGTAGAAGAGAAAGCTTTGAACAGACATCATTGACTTTAGTTTCTTAACTTCCTTGGTTAAGAAGTTATGTGACTTGAAAGAGTGAAACATTATGAAAACAGGGCCAAAATAAATAAATCAGTCTAACTGAGGTAAGACTGGGTAGGTAATGCAACAACACTGCAGGTGTATTATATCTTAACCTCATGAATATTTTATATAATTCTTTGTACAGTAACTGCATACTCTTAAAAAAGGCAAACCAACAAATCAATGCTCATGAATCATTTATATATAATAGATAACACAGAATGGGGAAGGAGCTGGCTCAACAATTTCACATACAGAACACAGCAGGCCAGCTATAGTTTTATTGAAAAGTGACTTTCTCTGCTGGGGTAGAATACCACTCCCACCATAAACGAGATTCAACTAGTGCTCAGCAAGCACCACAAAGGCAACAAAACTGAAGGGGCTTCACCAAGTGTCACACCTAAATGTTCTTTTCTTACATGTTCTCAGTCTTCTCTCTGTCTGCAGTTAAAGGGCATTTTTCCCCTTCTTAAATCTGTAATCCCATAGGTGCTGCCACCATTGTTAATGGGCTTGGCCTTGACCAGTGGTGGGTCCATCTTGCAGTCAGCTGCTCTGGATCCATCAGACAGAGGGAAAGCTTCTCACAGAAGCCACCCCTGTAGCCCTTTCTGCACACAAACTCAATGCAAGAGATAGCCAGAACCTTCCCTTTGAATGTCCAAGTTGCGGGAGGAAAAACAAGCTCAAAGAAAAGTAAACAAACAAAAGTGTCAATCCTGGTTTGTTTCCTTGGGAGCTGTCAAAGGCCAGGGTGCTCATGCTGAAGGAAGAGCAATAGGGCATCTGAGGTGCAACTCACAGTTATGGACCAACAACTTTCCCCTTCTCTCCTTGGGGCAGCAACAGGCCAATTTCAAAGGTTTCCAGCTCTTTGGCTCTCCATCCCACTTGTGCCTACTTTTTCTTTCATCCTTCCTGTGATGGAAACTGTTCAACATCCAGTTAAATCACTTATTCCAGGAGGCAAAATCCAGTTTTGCCTATCTTGCTGGGAAGTCCTGAGATCTTCCTGTTTATAGCCATGATTCTATGGGGATAGAGAGAATTTTCTGAACATTGCTGGTTTTCTCTGTGGGTTCTCTGTGTTTCTGATTATAATTTGACAACAAAAGCTTAATGTTTCCTTATAGCTGAAGTTAAATCTGGACCTTGCCCCTGAATATCTCCATTGGCTTTGCTAATCACCTCTAAACACTTTTTCTCATAGGGGTTCCTTTGAAGCTGTTTCTTGAGTAAAAATGGCCAGGTTTTCAGAAGACCTTGCAATTGGAAAGGAAGTGAACAGAATCTGACTTTATGGAGTCTTTCTGTAAAAGAAAAGAGCATAGTTTTGAGACTGCATGTTAAAAGAGTAATTATTTTAAATCTTACTCCTAAGGAGGAAAAGTAGTAAACACTGTTACTTAAATGAGGGTAGGAATATAAGCAGTGACTGCACTGTTACAACCTGGAGTTGTTTTTAACTTCTTGCATTTTTATTGAGGCAATATGGTTCAAGCCTTTAGTGCTGGCTGTCCAGGGAAGTGTAACCCAATGTGGTCCTTTGCTACACACAGTCAGTGATCACTTTGTATGCATTATTTCTTTAAACAAATATTCAACTGCAGAGCACAGGTTGTGACAGAAACAAACAAAAATAATGAAGGCCTTTTCCATAATCACATTTGTGTCGCAACTGACTTTAATCTATCTAGACTGTCATATCAAATGCAGAGCATCTACTGCATTTGAGTTGCAATCTCATTTCATATTGCTGATAATTTTTTTTTCTAGATTGCAGTGAGGGAAAGTTACTTTCTAGGCAAAATTTCTTGTAGGAACCCTGAAACTGTGGCATGAGCAGAGGTGTGTAGCCAAGATATTTGCTGTGGGTGTTTCTTCCCCTAGATTGCTGGTCTGGAGCAGAGTACAGGGCTTATGCTCAAGGGCAGCATTGTCACTGCTTTGCTTTAACTTTCTTTGTCCTGTTTTTCTTTCTTCCTTTTCACTCTCATTTACCTGGAATGGAGCTCCTTTGAACCAAGGACAATGTTGATGCAAAATCTAACCCACCGGTCTCAGAATTTACATGTGTCTCTAAAGGCTGACTGCAGTGATAGTTTTCATTATCTAAATAATTGTGTTTCCTTTAAATTTTTCTCACTGTCATTTGTTAAGGCCCTAAAGAACCTTGTTCAGGTCAGCATGTCCATAACTCGGAAAGTTTTTTAAAGTGTAGAAACATTAATGTCTTCAGTGATGTTGCAAGGCCTGTGCAAGGAATAGTATATTCTACTTTTGTCACTTCTCCACCTTATCAGACCTGTATTGATCTTAAAACCTATAGTTCATGGCATGAGGACTTATTTTCTACCAAGTGAAGCACATTAAAAAAAAAAAAAATTTTAACAGATCCTCAGTCTCTTTTGAACTGCATTGTTTGGAACTCTGAAAATAGAAGTTCACTATTGGAATCCAACTGGAACATTCAGTGATGGTCCACATTGACTTCACATCCAGAAAAATTTTAGTGAAAGCTCCAGTGAACATAAATTTAAATGAAAGTTTTATTTCCCTGGAGGATTGGAAGCAAATAATATTGTTTTGGTTCACATTAAAAGGATTCTTCTGTTGATGCTCATGCTACATATTTTGTGGTAAGCTGAAAATATGAACAATCACCAACGGCTGCAGGGTGGACAAAATAAATTTTCAAAACAGCTAAATAGAGAAAGGTTGTGCCACTGAAAACCAGTAAGTTTGGTGTGTTTGTTAACATCTGGATGCTGTTTGTGAAGAGATGGAATGATGGCTGATGGGATCTTGGAAGGAAAAAACCCTAGAAGGGTATTGAATTTCCTATGCCTGTTTTCATGCAGGCTGAAGCAGCACTTGACTGAACTGGCACATTTTACAACATCTGAAGCAGCAACAGGACAACTGTAAAAACACATAGTGATGAAACAAGGTGAGGTAGTATTACACTACTTCTCTCTTATAGTGAGATGGAGCATGTTACTTCGCTAAAGAAAGTGTTCCAGATTCTGTAGTCTGCTTTATGGGAGGAAAACACCCATCTCTTTCAGAGGTTTCTTTAGACTTCAGGCATTTATTAAAGCCTGCACACTGATATTTTGTCCTGCTTCATAATTGCTGGGAAAAAGCAGTTAAAAAAAGTGAGGTCTCTACAAGCAGAACTGTTGCTGATATTTCTTGTAGCCAAAGCTCATGGGCAAGGTAGGATACCAGCAGAGATGCATGGACATCACTATTTGAGCACAAAATATGGAGGAGGAGGAGGAGAAAGCTCGGGCAGATAAAATCCTGTCTGCTTCTCTACAAAATCAAAGGAAAGAATGTTGGACAACTCTAGGATTGTTGGACGCTTTGCTAATCAGGGGCATGTTATAAACATTACAGGTGAAGAAAAAGTTATGAAGGTCCAGCTCTAAATAACATCCAATCCTTCACATCTACACAGGTAGAGAAGCAGAGCTCATAAAGCTTGACTTTGGAAATGCATTTAATGTGCCTTCACTACAAGCCTCTCCAACAACAAAACTATACGATTATATGAATATAGTTTTCACAGAATATGAACATTCTTTTGTCTAAGCACTCTTTGATGTTAGCTAATAAGATTTTGTGCTGGCTGCCTCATCTTACAGTTTAGAAATACCTTCAGCTGATGGTTTTAATCCTGTCTCGGTTGAACTCAATGACAGACTGCTGTGCATTTCAGAAAGAACATGATTTTACTCCATATACTTTTGCAATGGAGATTAAGCTGTGATGCTGTCCATATAATAGCTTTTTTGTTCCCTGAATCAGCCAGAACATTTTTTTTTGTCTATGAATTATCACCAGATCAATTTTAAAATGCTGTATGCATAAACCAAACAGAAAAGAAAACCATAAACTTTAAAAACAAAATCCAAAAGTTTTCTATATGTTAATCATCAACAAGTGTCATCATCTCTTTATTTATGGCTGTAGTTTAGCTAAGTGTTTTTTAACTGCTTCATTTCTTAAACTACCATTACTATCTGTACTGATGGAGTAGGTCCCTTACCATACCTAACACACTGAGCAGGATATAATAGCAGTCACCTTGACATCAGTATACAATGTCAAGGTTGCAAAGCTCTGTTGCCCTGTTTTGATAGATAAAACCTGGAGGAAAGGGAGACTGTTTTTTCCAGCTCAGATCATAATATCTATTTTCTATGTAACATGATGCCCTGATTCTCTTTTTCAAAAATGCAGGCTTATGCCAAAAATGAC
Source organism: Regulus satrapa (assembly GCA_013396955.1). NCBI lineage: Eukaryota > Metazoa > Chordata > Aves > Passeriformes > Regulidae > Regulus > Regulus satrapa. The sequence goes on along the minus strand of VWZN01019247.1, from coordinate 76,521 downwards.
AATTTAAAGGGCAGCATTCCTTTAAAGGAGTTATCACTTTCTAGATACATAAGTGCCTAAGAGCAATGGCTTTGTTTACAAAAAGTCTTGGCAGGCTTTGATTTCTATTATGAGCATCACTGGCATATTACTGAGAAAGAAGCATTTAATTAAGCAGACTTTTAACTCAATAAACCGCATAACATTGTATGGGAGACAGAGGAAAGAGATGTTCTTTCTGAAAGGGAGGTGCTCCAAATGTTTGTTTTGCTTTAAGAGCTGCCATGCTTTTCCCTTTTCTGTGTTTCTTCTTCCCAGATATAAGAAGAAAATGCTAATCTCTTCTAAATAGTCTCTTACTCTAATTATTCATATTTTTCCTTTGATTTCTAGTCAACAGTCCTTACAGGATAGAAATAAAACCTATAACAGGCAGAAGGGAGTTTCCAGGGGTAATATATAACAATCTCATTGCCTAAGATATGATACCAAATCATTAGATTTGCCCTCTACGATTTCTCTCTCCTTTAGGGTTTCGGGTATGTAGCTGTTATGTAGAGATCTTGTGCTGAACATTTCACTGTGCAGTGTGTGCAGCTTCTTTGTTTTGATTCAGAGCACAATCCATTTGGTGCTTTGAGGTTTTGTGCATGCAGCTCTGTGAATTATGCTCCTGTAGGAATGTTGTCTATTAATAGCTCTGCAAAGTAGACACTGACTCTCTGGGAGGCTGCTGTGATAAAAAGCCTTATCACAGAAAGGTCATGTGCTATTTCTTTTAACTCTTTTGATGTGACTGAGAAAAGGCTGTAGCCTAATAAACCGAGAATGAGACTGGAGCTGGGGCTTCTTAATCCTGCCCATGAGAGTAATACTTCCAATGGCCTTGCAGACACACAAAGGGCCAGATCCTGTACCTAAATCCCATCAAACTCAGACTAAATGAAATCAGGGAGCATTTAGGTACCTAAAAGCTTTTGTGTATCTGGCCTTCTGAGCTTTTATCTACCTGTTGCATAGGATGTATGATAGTAGCCCTCTTGGAATCAATCTATAAATAGGGTGTGGTTGTTATTTATGCAAATATCTTAAAGAAAAAGCTACTTTCAATGCCAGACTTTGGTATTAAGATAAAATTCCCCTATCATATTTACTAAAATTCTCTACAAAACATTCTTCCTTAAAAAAAATAATTATTTCATCTCTTAGGAGATAATGAAGTGCAAGCATAAATAATTCAGAAATGCACCAAAAATTAGTGAGCCTCTGGACTTCAGTGTTGATTTCTCTGACTCAGGCTGATATATGCCAAGTTTACTTTAGATCTTTTATTTATATATGTGTCTATATCTACAGTTATATGGAACTATGCTCAACAATTTAGAAACTCTGCAATTGAATGTTACAGAACACACATCACTTTCACAGCAGTTTGTGGCAAGAATCCCATGAGAAATGGTTGAGACAGCATAACTTTGTTGCCAAATAATAATGTTTTGTGACTCAGTAACTGCCATCTGCTATATAGACTCATACTTGAGCTCTGCATATTGAAATAGATCTTGAAACATCTGCAAGTTTCCTTGTAATGTTTAGGATTAGGCATCCACTTAGCTGGAATCTCCCACCTCATCTTCAACCCTTCCCTCAGAGATATTCACTTATCATGACTGTTTGGGGTTTTTAACCTCCCATACCATGCTATCACTCATATCCACTTTCAAAATATCTCTGATTTCATGCTCTTGAACTAATGCTTCATTTCAGCCACTATAACCTGATATTTCTATGGTGTTCCCAAGGTGAAAATGAGCTTACAGACTTTTGAAATCCTGAGGGAGAAATAAGAGTTGTACCACCTGAAGCACTAAATGCTGCTGACCAGATTACCAGTGTTTGTCATGTTGGGCTGGCTTCCTGTTGGGCACTGGATTTATCACAGCAGCCCCAGGCACGTCTCACACTGGGGAAGCATCTGTGCAGCCTTTTCCAGAGCTGCTGTCCACTCACTTGGCATTACTCAGCTGCTGCAAGCCTTGCTCTCTGGGTGCACCTCGGAAGATTGTGTGTATCCCTGAAAATGTGCTGCAGGAGCAGAGTAAGACACAAATGCTCTCTGGTAAACTTGCGGATCTTCAGCAATCTGAGTCTAAAGTCTTCTGCGTGTTGCAGTCTTAAGAAATTCAGTCTGCTCTCTTCCCACCCTCCCTGCCACTTGCCACTTCTCATAGCACAGAAGTAACCCTAGTCCCAGTGAGAAATGCTGAAGGAGGAAAGTAGGTCATTGCATTAAATGATGGGGTGTTTTGGTACCACTTTCTCTTACACTGTTGTGATTTGCTGTGTAGAATCCAAACTAATCCCTGTGCATGGGGATGTTCCAGGCAGAGGTGAGCCACAGAAGCTTACTGAATAGTCAGCATGGCTTCACTTTCATCTTCCATTTTCCTTCTATTGAAGAAAGTGAAGAAGGAAGCAAGGAACAAAGGCTGGAAGCTGAAAATAGCATTAGACTTGTTGGAGATCTGTGCAACACAGCTATGAAATACAGATATGAATGTATTGATGCAGGGGCACTTGTGAAGGCATGTTACATGCTCTGTTCCATTGCTATTATGTTAGAGTTGGAGTTAGAATGCTAGAGGAAGTGACAGGCGTATTGCTTTGATGCTTGGTTTTGTTTTTATACACTGAAAATGAAGGTCAAGGAATTGAGAGAGAGCTCCAAATCGCAGGTCAGCCACAGGCAATGCCTTCCTCTTTGTTTATTCTGTAGTTGTTCCAGTATTTATAAAGATGTTGTAGTCCAGGAAAATGTCCTAATACATTTATATGATATGATATGATATTGGCTAAGGATAGGAATAATCTACAGCAACACATTAGGCTTAGCCAGAAACTGACCTTGTCTAAATATTACCACAAGATTGGAGTATCTTACCAGAAGAGTGGCTATGAATAAATATTTTCAGATGTACAAAAGAAAGAGATTTTGCCTCTGATATTAAGGAGAAATAAAATCTCTATAAAGGAGTAAATTACATCTGGAGATAGATTCCATCATGGACAAAAGCAATGATTCCTCTAAAACAGTTTTACACAATAATAAAATTTCATTTCTTACTTTTTTGTTTCTGTTTTTTTTTAAACTGCTCATTACACAAAAGCAGACATTGTTTAATTAATTCCAACAGTTACTCACATTTTGAATTTACAGGAAGGTTTGAGTTCTTAATGATGAGGATGACTCATGAATTAAACATCCCTGCGAAACTCTCACCTCCGTCTCACCAGGGAAAATCCAGATATATGATCTATACCACACTGCTTTTCCCCTGTTTACAGATGGCATATATCCAGTGTGGGCACAGTGGCAGATATTTGCACAGCTGGGGCTGGTTTCCTTTGAAAGCACAGGTAAAGGGAAAGATGCAGGAGGAGGACTGAAACTGGGGGCAGGGCCATAGAGCTGCAGAGAGCTGAGATGTTGCTGTGGCCCTTGGGATAGCCATGGCAAAGTATTAAAACATACGTCCAACCTATACTGTAGGAGTTCTGCTGTCATAGAAATGTCAGTGAGGACTGAGAGCCTTTTCCTTATGTGACAATCACAGTATAACCCCAGTGCAAAGGCTTTCCAAAGAGTCCCTTTGCTGCCATAGCATGTTCTGCTTAACGACTAGATACAAGCCATGGGAGCAAAAGAACTTGATTTTTTTGCCAGCTCCTGATTGTGCTTACCTTAGGAAGAATAGCTGGTATGGCTGTAGCTTTTAAATGCAAAACAGCCATAGAGCAAGAATGAGAATCACATCTTCTCTCATTTTTGTCCGGGTCTTATCATGGGATGTGGGTGGGTTGCAGATTAATTCATGATTTAATTTTTTGCTAAGACAGCACTCAGATTAGTTCAGCAGGTTTGCACTAAGATTTAGTGGACAAGTAGAATTGTTTCAGTTTATATACAGCACATAAATCTGCCTTGGTACCACATGATTAAAAAGTGGCATGTGTGACTTCAATATATTAAACAGATTTTCAGGAGGGTTTGGGAACTGGCAACCAACAAATCTGTGTCAGGAAAACTGTAGAAAATGTGATCAAAAGTAGACACACGAGAAGGCACATGAACAAATAAGGTATGATAGAGAATTATCCTTGCTTTTCCAGAGGGATCTTATCCTGTGACAATTTATTAGATATTTCTGTAGGGTAGTTACTAGCATGTATGAAAAGCTGATGTAGTAGGTCTGATTTTTCAAAACACCTTTTGCCAAACACTTGAAAAGGAACAAAAATACTAAGCAATGTGATTGTTCTTATATGAATCTGTAATTAATCAAGAAACAGGAAACAAAGTGTTGAATTCTGTGGCCTAAAAATAAGCACTTTGTGTCACCTGGGATGTTCTATGATATCCAAGGCATCTGCATGAAGCTCTCAGACAAGTCCTGGGATTTAAGGGAAATGTGCTTGTTGGCACTGTACAAGCCATGCAATACACAAAATTACATACAGTGTTTTTCTTTATACACTGGATCTCACTTGAGCTGGAGGTACAGACAATGGGTTTTTGCAGGGAAGAACACTGCAATCTCCTGGATGTCAATGCAGGAGATTGCAGCCAGTGCTGCAGGGGTTGTTCCTGAATGACCTGATAAAGGGGGATAGACAATGATGAAAGGAAATTGCGGGGAAGCTTGCCACAAAATGGTGTAAAAAGGTCACATTTCATACCTAGGTGATAAAGTGCCATCTGATACTCACTGTTGATAAAAGCAAAGTAGTGCACACTATAGAGACCAGCCCCGGTTTCACATATGCAGTGGTAGGCTGTGAAGTAGCCATTGGCAATCTCTCACCAGAAGACCTTGGAGTGATTTTGGACAGTTCTGTCACAATGTCTGTTGAGTGCTCACTGAGGATCAAAGAGGAAAAAATGTGTCTTAGGTAGTGTTAAGGATGGAATAGAGCAGAAAAATGGGAGAAATAGCGGAGCTGCTGTAACAGTCAGTGGTGTGCCCACCTCATGAATCCTCCATTCCTAAAACGCATGAGTAAAGAAAAAGGATACAAAAAAGGAAGCCACCAATGATCAGAGATATAGAGTGGCTTCTTTCCAAGGCATGACTTAATAGGTTACAGGTCTTCATCATGGAAAAGAAACTACCAAGAGGAAAGAGTATGACAGAGAGCTATCAAATAAAGAGTAGCAGACAAGATAAGACAGGGAAAAGAAATTCACCTTTTTCTCCACTGCTATTACCTGCTGCCAAGTGAAAAAACAGGTTGAAAAGTTCAGAATAGACAGGGGAAATTTTATCCCTAGCTAAGCTCTGGCAACCTTTGCCACAGAGCATTGTGGGGACTGGAACCCTACCCAGGTTCAAAAGCTGCCAGAGGAACTCATAGAAGCAAAGCCCATTAGCACTTAGGACACAGGAGCATACACTGCTCCTTTGGGAAGCCCTGAAGCTGTTGATTGCTGGGAGAGTATTCTGGCAAAACACCTCTGTGTGCTTAGCCTGTTTTGATAGTCTGACTTCAGCATCTCTTACTGGTCTCTGGGCAAGAAAGGATAATGAGCTGGAGGATGCAGCAATCTGGCCTAGTAGAGCTGTTCTTGCTTTTCTGATGTGTCTTTTTTCCCTGTGAGAGAAGTACCTATTTGATTCAACAGCTCCCCTGAGATACAGGTGATAAAAACAATAACTTACAACTGGAAATGAATTAAGCTTCAATCAGTAGTGTCCCAGTTTTCCATTCTGCAAACCTGTGAGACTGCAAGCAATACAGGTAGTACAGTATATTAATGCTATTTCTTATCTACTAATACCTTTCACCTCTTTTGAATACTGCATATCTCTAAAAAGCTTCTATCTATCCTCTAGTGATCTCTTAAGCTAATTGTGTTTTAGCTTGGTGTGAAAGTGAGCTCTTTATCCAGAAGTGAAGGAAATTGAAGAATATCTTTAGACCTTATTTGGAGCTCTGTTAACCTAGTTGAGATAGACAAATATTCCCTGATCATATAGATTTTACAAAAGCTGAGAGTGGAGTATGGTGGATAGAAATGACACATTTTTATTTCTGCAAGGTGAGCCCCATAACCCTCAAAGTGTTAATCTTGCTCTTAATCTTAAGTGTTAATCTTAAACTCTTAATTTCAGACAGTATATCTTGGAAAAAAAAAAATAAATCTCCATTTCTGGTTCCTAACCCTCTAGTTCCTCAGTTTATGATGCCTTTGTGAGTTGGTTGGTACAAAACTCTCCAATTTCTTACTTGCTACAAAACAAAAATGGAAATTATTAATCCACTTCTGATCCAAATTCCATTTTTCCTGGGTTTGTATAGCTACCATAATATCTTTCAAACAGCAACTAGATCAGAGAGTCCAAATGCCGGAGGAAGATATTACTGCTAAGTTGTCAATAAGATATTATAGAGAAATTAATGTGAGTTTTTTCACACAAGTGTTGTTTGGACTAGCCAACAGGAGCAGTTCTTTGGAAATAGTTGCTAACCAAATGCTTTCTGGTGTTGTCAGATTCCCTTTCTCGGCTGTAAGCAGACAATATGTAAAGCAATCAGTTAGGAAGTGGCTCTGTGCCCACCAAATATTCACAGGCATAAATGACAGTGAGCCCACCCTGTCCCCCCTGATTTTTCTGTTTTGGGGTTAGGATCTTTAGATAGTAGATTGGATCTGGATTATTTTGGGATTTTTTTGAGTGCTGGTAATTTTAATGAGTTAGAAATGAGAAATGTTTTCTCAGAGGAAGTTAAAATCCATAATAAAGTAGGCTGTCACATAGGCTACAAATAAGTACAAAACCAAGTTAAGATACTTATTTTTTAATCACAATTCTTCAATGTTTTTGTTGGACAGTGCTGGTGGAAACATGGTAGGGCAGAGCTTCAATGGCAGAGTGAAGTCAGAGATCCTCACTTACCTGAGATCAGAGCTCTGCAGAAGTAAAAGTATGCATTCAGTCCCTGCCTGCTATTTGTAGTAGTTTGTATTATTCATATATTTTGGGGGAACCTCTGTCTTTCTTTTATTTCTATTAATGCACTTAAAGGAGTAGATAGGTGAACTCTCACCAGACTGGCTTCTTTGAAAAGCCAGCAAACTTTTTGTCTTTAGCCACTGTTTAAGGATATTGAGATCTTGGAGAAAGACAAACATACCTAAAAACTATGAAATTATTTGGAAGAAAAAAACCCACTGACTAGGAGTATTCACTCTCATGTCAGTCATCTCGGGAAGAACAACTGATGATTTGGGGACAGAAATGCATTATTGTTATCACAAATTCATAGCTAGTACAATAAATAGAATTGTTTATTTAATGCTTTTTCTCCCTCACTTTTCAGAGAAAGTTTCTTTAGAATCTAGATAATGGACTTTGCAATGAGGTGGCCTCAGGAAATGTATGAGTTAACTGCCCTCTTTTATGTCTGTCATGGATGAATGAAGAATGGTTGGAAAACTTAATGGAAATAAAGTATCTGCTCTGCCATATATGGAAAATATAAGCATGGACAATCAAACTATTATTTTCTACTTGAATGCTGAGGTTGCATGGCACTACTCACTAGGAAAGGTATAAATTGACTAATTTCACAGTGCAAGAGCACTAATTATGCAGGAAGCATTTTGGAGCAGAACAAAATGCTGCAAAAAACCTTGCTATACCACCACCCTTTACCAAAGGTGAAACCAAAAATCATTCCTGTTTCTCACTGACACATCTAATAAGGTCCTGTTGTGTTAGGGTGTACTGTATTTCATCCTGAATGTGGCTAAAGTGTCCTTGCTATAGAAAATCCAAGTATTTGTTGCTAGGGGTAGGCAGCAATTTGACAGATCAGACTGTGCTGGCACAGCCATCAGTAAATCTCAGTATTGAGTTTGGACATGACAGATTTCATTAACTTTATTATTTCCCAGAAAGTTCACACAGGAGGTCTCAAACCTATTTTCTTCTATCCCAAAAGCTCCCAATAGCCTGTGGATCTGGCCTTCGTCTTGTGTTTTTCTCCTGTTTACCCCTGCTCCAGTTTGGACAGTGAAAGTTATTGGTTTACAGTGCTTTTATAGCCTATTACTATTTTTGTGATTCTATAGCAACTAAAATCCTTGAAGAGGATTTGGGAATTTTCTGTCCTTTTTT
>VWZN01019247.1:51803-64287 GCA_013396955.1 Regulus satrapa | reverse complement strand
AAGAAAAAAAAAGGTCAATAACCTTTTTCCTCTTTTTGACATCTCTAGTTGGTCAGGTCTCTGTTAAATTATTCTGTTGTCCCAGACAGACCTTTACATGTTATACACTCAAAGTGTCTCCAGCAGCACACTTACTTTATATTGAAATTGAAGTAAAGGAGGGGAAGAAACACCTTTGTGACCTGAACAATCCAGCACATTCCATTGATTTGATACTTGAGACAGGGAAATTCCTTCTGCAGGCCAGTCATGGCAAGGTGCTCAGCCCTGCTAGTGCTCTGGTCCCTATGCTGCTGCCATGGGAGATCTGAGGTCAAACTCGGTCTCCTGCTTCATAAAGGCCTAAATAACTGAGGATATAACAACTGTCAATTTTGTCCTGCCAGAGCATTAACAGAGCTCTTTCCCTCCCTGCCCTTTAGTGGTTATTGTACTTCTCTACTCTGTAGGCTTTTTCCTTGTGGAATTAGGTATGTGATGTCCCATTGCCTGGGTGGCTGCTCAGCCATGTTGAGGATGTGGAAAAGTGATTCCTTGCAGTGTCATATTTCTCCCAGTTGTGTAAATTCAACCTTTTTCTGATGGAAGCTGGCTTACAGTTACAGATATCTATACCTCTTGGCTATGTGGTTTTTTTTGTTTGTTTGTTTGGGGATTTTTTTTGTTTGTTTTTTTGGTTTTTAAAAATCTGTTCCTTTAAAATATGCTTTTAAATGACATGTTGCTAGTGTTCACTGTGTGATGTGACTGTGGGGATTAGAGGTTTGTTTTTTTTTAAAGACATGTATTAAGAAAAGCTTGTTATTTGCCTTTTCAAATTACACACACTGTGGTCTCCAGCTGCTCTGGAGAGCAGCATCCTAGCTGGAATGCCAAGTCCATTATCCTACCACCTCTACCAAGGAGGAGATGAGCTGGCCTTCTTAGAGCTCATGGGGAAGCAAACTAGCTGTCTGTTTGAAAACCCAGATTATTTCAAAAGCAAGATGTCCATTTAGGGTGAAAAGCCTGAATGTATTCACAGAATGGCAAGAGAAGAAAAGCATTAAATCAGATTTGTTTTTATGGTGCTGATCAAAATATTTTGGAATAATTTGTTGTAAAGTAGGAATATTTCCTTTTAGCTCAGGGCAGAATAAGCCTGTGTCCCTTCTCCTCTGGCAGAACGTCATGATATTTAGAGTTTGACAGTCTTGTGCTTTGGTTCTGTACAGCATTGCTCCCCAGATGACCTGCATTTTTTGTGCTAACCTATAATCAAAATTCCCATGAAAAGCAGCATTGATCTGACCACAGTTTCTGGTAAAATGCTTTGGATAAAATGGGAGCTAGTGCTTAAAATTGCAGCTCCCCAAGCCTCCAAAGCCAGAAAGAGTAAATAGTTTAATTCTAAAACTCAGAGATACGCTTTAAGTCATCTTACCTGTTGAATTGTGTTTTCTTTTTCTCAAAGATAAAAGTAAAAAAGTTTGTGGAAGCTGACTCTGGGGGGGTTTTTGTGATCTTAGAACTTTTTGCTACTTAAAAATTAGCAGCTTCCTGAAATATTTTTAATAGACCTTATAACAAAAAATAACAATACAAACTTCAGAATAAAAAAAAATTCCAGCCCATAGGTGTGGATGAGTCTGTATAAAATGGAAAAAGAATAAGTATGTTCTCCAGGGTCATGTTAAAAGCAGAAGTAAATAAAAACTACTTAAATATGGGTTCACATTTGCTTTTTTTTTGTCTGCAGATCCCACCTGTGGTAACACATACAGCTCATGGAGTACAAATTATGTGTAGTGGGTGTTCATGTGGAAAATCTGTATGGCTAAAGCATCCTGGCAAACCACAGTTCCTGCTGGGTGAGTTAAGAGTCTGTCTTGAAGGAATGAGGAATTCAGAACTCCCCATGCAGGTGAGTGTAAATCTCTTCGTCCTTTCATGGTTTTAGCTTGCTGGTGGTTTTAATTCTCAATTACAAGCGTTCATTGGAATGAAATGAGAGTCTTAAGGTGTGCTGCTGCATGGTTCATTAACACCTGGGTTTTTGATGGAGTCCTTTTTTGCTGAGATTTCCATGGTTAGCTCTGTTCTCTGGAGTGATCCTTAACCTGCTGCCAGTCTCACCTGCACCACCATAAAGGGAAGGTGCAGCCTGTGTCAGTTTGCAGAGGGAGCAATATCTCATGGCTTCTGAGTCATGCCTTAAAGCCCAAAGGGGCTTTTCTTGCATCACTGTTTTCTGTACTAAGCAATTTTCCAAATCAAGAACTCTGAGCACATTAAACTTGAGCTTTTTATTTGCTTTTTCAGTATAGTAATGAAAGTGTTTCTGCATTATGTAAATATATAATTCTGTGTTCGGTTTGTTTGGTTGTTTTTTTTTGGTTTTTTGGTTTTTTTTTTAAATTTAAGATGGAAAACGGAACACTGAATGCTGTGGTGAATTTACCCCTTAAAAGTTAGTGCAGCCCATAAGGAAGAGATGGGAGGATGATGATGATTCATTAAAATTAGTCTACCCCTGAGCTTCTGGCATAGGATTGCAAAGTGTAATTTATGCAGCAGGCTCCAATAATGCAATAAAAATATATTCATAATGTAGGTACACATGGCTGAGGTTAACTGCCTCTTTCAAATTTTCCAAAGGAAAAAATTATCCCCTTTGCTTCAGCAAGATATGAAGGTCATCTTATGGAAGAAGCCCAAAGCAGGTAATTCAGCTTGATCAACCAATCCTTTGGGTAAAAATCTTTTGTCTTCAAGAACGTACAGAAAACTGCTGTAAGCACCTTTAATGTCTTACTGAAGACAAAACCCAGACCTGGTCTGGGACGCTGAGGCATTGTTGCCTGCAGTCAGCTGGCCTCATGTCTTTGCTGTTGTAGGCTGTAAAGCACAAACATCTGGCCTGCCTAGGTGAACATGGAGCAGCTCTGCTGCCAGGACAGCTCTGCGGTTTGTGGGATCATGTGTTACCTAGTGCAGAGGTGTGTTACCACGCTGTGCTGGGCAGCAGGTACCGTCAAAACCCTTTTTGTGCTTTTAACAATTCACAAAAATGGCTTCGTGTCTTGCCCTGGATGGTTGAAATTGCATCAGTGCACTTTAACTCTTCCAAGGCATAAATTCCCTGGCAGTCAGTGCACTGCAGGTTGCACTGCCAGGTCCCACGGCTGACAGAGGGACCCTCAGCACTCCCTGGGGTTCCCTTAGGACAGTCCCACAGGCCGAGCTGCTCCATGGTTTGCTCACCCACGGCGAGTCCCCGCGGCTGCCCAGAGCCCACCTCCGTGGAAATGGGGTAGGCATTGCCAGGGCAGTTTGCCCACATCACTGTGGGCTCAGGGCCATCTGAGGATGGGGCAGCACAAAGCCCTTCCTCTAGGGCAGGGATGCCACATGTGGCTGCTAGCAACCACTTCACATGCCAAATAAAATTCCTCAGCAACAGAAAACAGAAGTTATGACAGCAGGCCAGTTATATATCCAGATATACAGGAATATGTCCTTTGTCAGCCTCAAGTAGGGCTCCTGGAGAGAAGTTTTGGAGTTGTGAGATTTTCTTTTAGCTGAAACAAGAGGCCAACTTCTACTCTGTGGAAAGCATCTTTTTGGAGGGCAATCATTCATTTAATTTAAAAATATTTGGTTTAGCCCCATGTTTGGCTCTCTGGAAAAGTCTCAGCATTCTGGGCACTATTCATGCAAACCTCCACAGAAGTTAAACTTGCTAACTATGAAGTTTCAAGGCTTTTCTCTGCACAGGATAAGTTGTGTTTGTGCTACTGTCGGTGTCAGTAACACTATACACTTGCAAATCTGCTGAGCATCTTGTCCACAAAGTATCTGCAATAAGCTGGCAGTGATATTTATTTCATAGAATGAGGTGTATTTTTTTATTATTCCTCTTTATATCATCCAAGATAGACACATCAAGAAATGATTCTCATCCTCTGTGTCTGAGTCTGTTCTCACATGAGAGCTGTCTGTGAATATGACCAGAGAATTGGGCCTCTGGCCAATAAGGCTAATATTTTACAAAAGGACATATCAGGCAATGTAAACTGCCCTCACAAGGAAAGTTTACATGTCTGAAATGTCTAATGCTTTTTTAAACTTCTGCCTCTCCATCCACTGCCAACTTTTTCTAAGAGAATCATGCTTCCTAAGACATCCTTTCCGATTGTAAATTATTCTCGCATATCTAGCCAGAAGACAGACCATGTGGTTGCTGGCCTGTCTCAAATGGATATGGCAGGTAATTATTAGTCTCATTAGTAAACAATTCACAATCAGCTACAAATTTTTGGTTTAATGGTATGCATGACAAAAGAATATATTAATCTAGAGTTTCGTTGAACAAGTGAATACATTAAACTCTCTTCTGCAATTCCATAAGCAGCAGAGGAGCTAACATTCAGTACACTATGAGTTATTCTAAATCTTCTGATCCTGGGGTTAGTGAAGAACTCCATTTTCCTTTACTTTCTGTGTCCTGCTCTTTTGAGACCTGAACAAAACCGCACATCCCAAGATGATCGCGATTGTGATCTATTGGGAAGCAATACCAGAAGAGTGCGCTAGATTTTCTTAGTTACACTTACCTTCACTGCCATTCTCAGATCTAATTTTTCTCCTCCTTTGGTTCACTCTACCTCTCCACTGAGGATTATAGTGTTCCTTTAGAAATTAGCCCATGCTGCAATTGCCAGAGGAATGCTCTTTTTCTATAGATTCATGGTTTGCTGTTTTTTAACATATAATATGTGCATGCCTGGGGACTCACAAAAACCTGAAGCCTCTCATTATATGTTCCCCTGCTCCTGTCACAGGTGCACAAAATTTAAATGCTGACTCTATGTTTTTAACTCCTCTACAGCCTTCAATACCACACTGACTCTCACCCCAATCTCATCTGGTTTAGGTGTGGGGTTCTTTTCTGCAACACCTTTTTGTCTCAAGTCATTGTTTCATTTGCTCTGAAAAGCTGCTCCAATTCCCACACTGTTTTTGGAAGCTAAAGACAGTGCCATGCAGGAGTTAAAGCACAGAGGCCTGTGTTGTATCCAGGACCAGAGCAGTCAACTCACAGAAGCAGCTTCATAAGGTACAGAGGCCTCCAAGGTGAGGACTATGTTTTTGATACTATATATGTGCAGAGGTCTGTGCCTGTATTGCTTTCCTTTGCCTCACTTTTTCTCATTGTATTTACAAGAACTTACAATACTCTTATTTTTAGCTATAGTGGCCTATTTCTAGGACAGGATTTCAACAGGTGATATTCCCATGTGTGCTGTCCTGCAGGTTAATACTCCCTAGCAATGAAAACTTGGTTTATCTGGTTCTTAAAATGTTAATTGGACAATATTGACACTGTTTTTCATAAGACAGCTTAATTAGAATTCCCTGCTTATGAAGTAATATCATTTAAATCACAGCTATCACAAAACAACAATCAAATTGTGATCCAGTGTGTGACATTATGCTCAGCTGGTTTGTCATAGGTATTAAATATAGAATTTATATAGCACATATTCTCTGGGAGATCTGGATAGTGACAAGAGTAATGCAGAACCACTACGCAGGGTCAACATCACCAAGAAGTCCCAGACCAGACTTGTGCCATGGATTTAACCTTTGTTTGCACATAGCAATGTGTGTAATTTCAGACTGTTTTCACTATGCCTCTTCTCTTTTGAACAAAGCTTTCAAAAATGGGTTTATTTAAAGAAGTTTCCTAATGCTAAAAGCCGACAGTAATGGAGTGTCTATGATACTTCTTTACTTGCTGGCAATTTCTCTTCGTTTGGTGCCCTCTTGCTTACACCAAGTTTTACACTGTGCAGAACTTGGTGTAACCGTTGGCTGCCACCAGAAGATGTTGTTCTTCTGCCCCCTATTCCCTGTTGTGCACAATCTGGTTACAGTAAACAGCTGCTAAATATCTGGACAAGGCAGGAACTGGTTCAGTGAGCAATTCCACAACTGCAACTAGTTCTGTTGGGAAGGATGGCCTTCTCCTCTTGGTGGCTGCCTGTTGTTACAGCACATCAGCTTTATTGCACAGCTGTGCTCCATTTTCTTCCTCCTACAGAAATGGTTACTGTTTTCAAGGTTTTCTCATCATGTCTTTAAGTGAAATACACACTTTATTATGTTTTCAACACAAGAACAGATATTCCATTTCCATAGGCAATTGCAAACTTTTCTATTTCTCAAGACTTTATTTCCCCTTACCGGGAGTCTGCCTGAAGTTTCACCCATCTGTATTCCACATGAGTCAACTTTCTCTGCAAAATCTTTATTTTAGATTCAGATGTCACATTAATCATTGTAGTCATGTCCTGTTTGTAATAATCATCTCATCTAAATCCAACATAATATTCCAATCAGTGGAAGTATCTAGCTCTTGAATTCTGATATTTTTTCCTTTCCTTAGCTAAAATTTCCTTCATTCGGAATATATGCACTTTGGACTAGAGTGGGGTATAGTTTTTTCCTTTTCTCAGACTGGTGTAAAAATGTCTGGTTTTCCTGCAGACAGACAAGTTTTCCCCTATAGTTGGACACTGCATTGCTCCCTCTTGTGCTTCTTACCTCCTGTAAGATTCAGCTGCTTCAGACTTTGTAGAATAAGCGCACACAGTTGCCTGTGTGACTTGCTGTCTGAGACCCTTCCCACCAAGATCTGATGAGTACAATCTGTACCTCTAATTAATCATTGTTTCTTCCAAGTTTAAATCCAGCAAGTTTTTTTAAGCTTGGGGTTCTGATCCCCATTAAAATACTGATGTCGCTAAAAGACCGTAAGCAGTCCAGAAGTGTTTGACTGCACAGCTGACATACTTTGACTCTCTGAAAAGTTATAGCTGCTAAAAGTCTCTCTAATGCCTAAGAGAAAGGAAAAAATTACAAAAACTACGTCTGCTTTGTGCTCTTTTGTGTGGTTTTGAGGTCTTTTGTTTGGCAGTGGGCTTTTTTGTTTGTTTGTTTGTTTGTTTTTAACTCTGTACCTTATCACGAAATGACTACATAACTACAAAAAAGACACTGAGGCACTGGAGTGCTTTCAGAGAAGGACAACAAAGTTGGTGAAGAATCATATGGGAAGCGACTGAAGGAGCTGGGATTATTCAGCCTGGAGAAACGGAGGCTGTGGGGGGGGCCTTATCAGTCTCTGCAACTACTTGAAAGGAGGTTGTAGCGAGATGGGGGCTGGTCCCAGGTAACAAGCAACAGGACAAGAGAAATATGCCTCACATTGTATTGGGGAATGTTTTGACTGGATATTGGTAAAAATTTATTCACTGAAAGAGTTTTCAAGTGCTGGAGCAGGCTGTCCAGGGAAGAGTGGATTAACCATTTCTGGTGGTATTTTAAAAGCTTGTAGATTTTGGACTTAAGGACATGGTTTAATTGTGGCCTTGGCGGTTTTAGGTTTATGATTGAATTTTGTGATCACGGAATCACAGAATGGATTAGGTTGGAAGGGACCACAGTGGGTCATCTGATCCAACCTCCCTTCTCAGACAGGGTCATCCTAGAGCATATGGCACAGGATTATGTCCAGATAGTTCTGGAATGTCTCCCGTGAGGGAGATTCCATGACTTCTCTGGACAGCCTATTCCAGTGCCTTATCACTCACACAGCACAGAAGTTCTTCCTCATTTGAGTGGAACTTCTCATGCATCAGTCTCTTCCCTTTTCCTCTAGTCCTATTGTGCTTGGTCTTTTCCAACCTAAATTATAATATAATTTCATTTGTTACATTCCTGGAAAGTTCAGAGTATTCCGTGTTTCTTGCATACTGGATTTTGTTTGTTTGTTTGTTTTAATTTCTCCCTTTTAGAAGTTTTTTTTTATATCCCTACCCCAACTCTGCTAACTAGGCAGCAAGGTTAGGTGCCAGCTAATGAGAAGTGAGCACCATAACTTGTGACTTAGAGGGGTTGTTGATATAACTAAGAAGCATTAGAAGAAAGTGTCTGGAAGGGAAAGAGAGGAGAGCATGTTTGGCTTTGAAGGCTCCAAGTCAAAGTTCCGTATGACTAAACTCCTTGTAGACTCCTCTGTTTCAGCACAAGCCTTTAAGGCTAGATAGCCTTACAGCTAAAAGAATTTGGTAGCAATGCATTGATTTGTTGATGCAAAACCCCAGAAATTTGCTTATGTTTGCCTCTAAGTTTGCAGCTATGTGATTATCTTTCTAGGAATGGCAGTCACAGCTTTTCTAAGAACTGAATAAAAATGGAGCAAAGATTTCATTGTTCAGGTCTCTGTACCAGCATTCACATGGCTGATGCCCATGTCTATTAATACACATTGTGACTTTAAAAAGTGACTTGAAACTAATAAAAATAGGGATAGTTTCCATAAAGTGGTGCTCTCTTTTCTTTTCCACTGAACAGGCCCAAAAATATTTTGGCTCATGTTAGATAACACAATGAAAGAGAAAATGCTTTTTCTTTGATCTATAAAGTTTGGACTGCAATGTAAACCAGATGGAAAAATCCCAGCAGAGAATTTTCCTTTCTTTTGACCATTGAGGGCCATCACTTCTATCACATGAGCTCACAGAACCCTTGAACAGCTCTAGCATATTTACAAAATTAGTTGAACCGAGAATTTTATTGTTCGTACACAGTGGTTGCATGGAAATTCAATGATATACCTATCATATTGTCTAAGGAAAAACAGAATTGCATAAAAGACATTTCACTGTAGCATGCATCTGAGGCAGAGTGACTGGTGCCAGGGAATCAGGAAATTTGTGGAATTTGCAGTTTGACATGCTTTATTTTTAGTTGTCCTAAACACTAGGCAGCTCAGTGCTTCAGTGTCTGCTGTACTTCACAATTTTGTCTTACCCTACTGCAAAAAAATTTAATTAAATGTTTGTTAAATTAATCCCACTTTTACCAAAACAGTTTAACCTAATTGTAAGCTAAAGTGGAACAATCCTGAAATACAATAAGTTTGTAACAGACTATTTATCAGACACATACGTTCCACCTTTAGGTTTTTAATGCTAAGTATATTTCATACAAATATATCTTTGCTGCAGAAAAAAATCTGTTAGGGAAGCAAAACCATGCTGGTATGTAAAAAAGATATGTTAATACTTTAACTACCTAATGCTTTAAAATGTCTCTTTTTCAGACTGATGTACACTGGAATTTACTTTACATTTGCTTAGCACTTTGGTTATTTAGTTACAGTTTTACTACACTGAGGCTAAAACCTGTAGCAGTATTCTCATGGTCAGCTCCCAATCAACAATGAATAGCAAAGTCTCAAATTGCTTTGGTCGTGTCCAGGATCTTCCCCTTCCACCACCCCACTTGCCCCTCATCAGACAACACCATCCTAAAGAAAGGCTCTGCTGAAGTGTTTACACAGAAGGGCCTATCACAAGACCCACAGGGAAATTTAAGAAAGATAATTCTATGGAAAACTTTTATATAAGGGAGGACAAAGCTGTTGGTGCCTGGTCTGTCTCTGCTGTAGCTGTCTTATCCACACCTGTAATTTTCTGATTGAAAATTCAGCAGTAATGGCACTGGTTCCATTTCTGTGGCACGTATGGATTTCTGCCTGTCTCAGTAGTGACCAGCTAAGGGAGGTGACCTCTGTTCTAACAGATGACTCTACCAAAGGCAGGGAGACTATAGGCTTATATTGCTGCAAGTCCACTATTTCTAATGGATTCATTACAATTCTGGCATGAACCAGATCTGGAAGAAGATTCAAAGCCAGACACAACCCTGTGTAGTGAAAATACTTCAGTCAGACTTCTTCTGTGGTGGGGCTGTTGGCAGCACGGAGACTTCAGATCTTGGAGTGGTGACCACAGGCAGGCAGATGTACTGCATTACAGAAACTGCCATGCTTGGCACTTCAGGGTGGTGTCTATTGCCTTTGCAGGAAGAAAACCACCTTTGCTCTGATAAAGCTTTCTGATTCCGATTGTGTGGAAAGCTTGTTCACCTGGATTGACTGCTGAATGCTCGTGTGTTCAGCTTGCCAGTGCAGGGAGAGCTGCATTCCCACGTACAAGCACATTAGATAACTCTTCTGCCTTTAAAGCAACTGTAGCATTTATTTTGGAGACTCACTTGGTTATGTGAATACAGGTGTTCTTAATACTGCTCTGTTCTTAGTTCTTCAAAAGTTTCATTGTAGTCTGGATTGCAGAATTTGACCTTTTTGCATTAAGAAATGAAAGTTGTTCTGCCTAGATCCTAATAGATATTTAAGAAATCAGTCTGCATCCCAGTAAAAGCCTTCTCTGTTTAAGTAGATGCAAATGACCCTCTAGCAGGTGGCTTAGTGATCCAGTACAGCCAACATTTGCATACCTATTTTGGGCCAAGTTACTGCATCGTGACTGCTCTTGTCCTTGTGAGTAAGTTGGAGTCTTAAAGATACTGCATAGAAATGCAAGACTTTGTTCTCAAATTGTGCCAGCTGACTGGTTTATTAGCTTGAGCAAACACTTTAGCTACTTGTTCCATTTTTTGGAACCCAAAAATGTGAGGCTGAAATGGAGAATTTTTTCAGAGAAAGCCATGGATAAAGCTTAATGCTTCAAAATGAACTTTAGGCTCATATTTGTCCTTAAATTGATCAGTGAATATCTCAGCCCACTGGAAGAGAAGGCAACTGCATTGTGTCTAGTTTTATAAAATATATAGGTTCTTACATCTGCTTGGTAAGACAAAGCTAGTTTTGAACAATGGAAAGCATTCAGAATAAGAATATTTTCAGTTTCAGTTACTGTTTCTCAATTGTTACCATAAGGCTGAATTTAAAAATTGGAACTGCTTTTCCCAGGTTTTTAAATTAAAAAAAAAAAAAAAAAGCTAAGACTTCCAGTATTTTTTTCCATGCTGGGATTATACAGAATCTCAATTTGTTGATTTATTTTTCTCTTGCAAATTTCAGATATTGCCAGGTTTGCTGTGAAGGAAATAAAATAGCAGTTCAACTGGGCAAAAAGAACAAGCCTTTCAACTGGACTGCCAAAGAGGGCAAAGTGAGGAGGCAAGTGTGCAGTGTGAGAAAAACATGCAATTTTCTCACACTCTCTCAGGTTTTTTTTTTTCTAAAACTGTTGCATTCTGTTGTTCCCCCAATCTTACTGTTCAGACCTGCAGGATTTAAACACTGCTGCAAGACCAGGTTTGGTACTCCTCAGGGTTATGTAAGTTATGGTCAGACAGTGGTTTCGAGGTTTGTCATAAAGCTTTTGGTAACTTTTCTCTTCAGGGTTATAAAGCCATAGCCCATGACTATTCATCAGGGACTGAGGTTTTTGCCAAAGTCAAAGATTATATTGCAGCTCAGCATGAGGAGTCTTGAGATCAGCCTCCACATCTTTTCTACTTTCTATAAACTCAAAGTCCCTAAACTGCAGGACAGTTCTTGCCCTTCCCATTGCTGCAAATTAAATGGATGATTATGAGGGAACAGGATGATGAAGAGTATTAGCACTGCAAGCTGCTGTCTGTGGCATTTCAATTTACCCACTTGTTCAGGCAAGGATAAAGGCATTAGAATACTGCAAAGAGTCATGGATTCTGCTTTCATCGGTCAACAAACTGTCACACAGTTTTGGGAAGGTCACTCCACTCTCTGCCCTGCCCTCTTATTACTTATAAAGTCAGACTGCTGGGCTCCATTTTCATTTGGGGGTGCACTGAAAGCCAGACTTTGGTTTCTGTGTGACTGTCCTGAAAGAACAGATATTCTGCTTTGCCTTGTGTAATTGTGTAATGTGGTGAGCTTAAAGAGTTTTGCTGACTAAGGTAAAAATGAAAAGAGTAACGAAAGGTAGAGGGAGGTCATCCTTCTCAGCAGCCTTCTCCACTGAAGTGTCTGCTCTCCAAGGTCTGTCTCGAGCACAATACACCTACCCATGAAAAAGATCCTGTTGGTGCAATTTGAAAAATCTTCATTTGAAGCCACCATAATATACGATGGCAATATGTGGGCAGCCCTAACCAGTCACAGCATATTTTTATACTCTTAAAGTGGGTGTGCTTTTGACTAGTTATAATGTACTTATGTGAAGGATTTGTCATCCAGAGTGATTTGTTTGTGAAATGAGTATCTTCCAAGTCGTTATTGAAATGCTGGTCCTTTGCCATAAAGAATTTCTGTTGTCCGTTTCCTCCCTGGCCCATCCCCTGCTGAAACTTGAGTTTGACCTGAGATGATTTGTAAGACCCATGTGAAGGAGAGGACATGCAAGTGGTTTAAGTGCTTTATAAAGCAGCTCAATTTCTTTGGCAATTTCTAATAAAGTAATTCAGGAAAAACCAGCATGTAGAATAATTTTAGTAAAAATGAAGATACTAAAGTTCAAAGTTAGGTTTCCAAAAGTAGAGGGAAGGTGGGCTTAGGCTATGTTTCTGTTGAAGAATTCTTCCTTTTATTAAAGTCTTAGAAGAAATAGAGGTGGACTTGAGGAATCTCTTGTCTTTTTTTTTT
>VWZN01019247.1:1421-51735 GCA_013396955.1 Regulus satrapa | reverse complement strand
TTTTTTTTTTTTTTGTGTGTGTGTTTTGCTGCAGCCTAAACAGGGAGCAAATATTTATGACACTGATACTTTAAGTACATTGATCATAATGCTAAATAGTAACATATTTTTCATATTTCACCAGGTCTCTTCTGCATACATGGTCTCTTTTTTTCTTTAAGCATTCACAACTAGAGTGCTTTTCTATTTGTTATATTCTTTGGTTCCCAGATTCCCATGTAAGTTTGTCAAGCATTCAAAGAAACCAATTCACTGCTTAGGGATTCAGTGTATTTAATACTTGCTTCAGTTTATCTTGGTCTTTTCTCCTGTCACAGGTTTTGAAGTCAGCTCTTGCCCCCCACTGCTCCATTTTCTTTCTTTCTTTTTTCTTTCCTTTTGTGAACCGTAATGTGCATTTTATGACTTTGTCCTTTCTTTTGGCAAGTTACCAGTAGCTGGATTTTGAAACACTCTTGCTTGAGTGTTAATTGTCCTCCACAAATTAGCCAAGGTCACTGGCTTTTGAATCAATGCAATCTGCAAAAACAAGGATAGAGCCAGGAGTAAAAATGAAAGCAAAATCATTCTCTTGGCATAATAATTGTCTAATACACAAGCAGGTGTAATATTTGGAGTGTAAGTAATTGCTGTGGCCTAGAAGATATTGATTCAAGTGGGGGCTTAAAATGTGTAAAGATCTGAATTTTCATTGGAAAAATCACATTTTTCTTTGTTGTTCAACTGCCTGCATCTCAAGCATATCTTGGTTTGTCCAATTGCTAGTTTGTAGCATAGCTGCAAGATAAAGGCCAAGTCTTTCAGCTAGATTGTAGTGCTTTTGGTGCTAGTCAAAAAGTCTTCGTGCTTCAAAAACTTTAAAATTTATTCTATTTAAAAGTAGCATAATGAATTATTGTGTGGTTTGAGCTTGTTTTTCCAGTAAAATATAGTGAAAATGTTGAATAAACAACAGAAGTGCATCTGTAGTGAATGCTGGGAGGCAAGAAAATCACATATGACAGGATGTTCCAGCCTTTCTGTATAAACCTGCCACTCCAAACAGATCCTTTAAAATCAATGCAACTCATAAGTGCAGATCTTCTTATCTGGGTGTTAAACAGCACACTTTTCTCAGTAGATCTCCTCCTCATAAAAAGTATCCTAGTTTTGAAAACAAATTTTTGGAATAACATTTTATCAGAGTATTTTTTAAAGTAGAAAATATCTGAAATTGCAGTTTTTTCTATATATAGTAAGAGTATAATTTTGAGCTATAAGCAAACAGGAGAATTTCTCCTAAGGAAGTTACAAAAAGTTGAAGAAAAGGAAATTTTAAGTCATTGTCTGAGCTCAGTCCCAGCCACAAACAGAGAAAGCAGATAGTGTGTAAAAGCTACTATAAAGTTCAATTAAATTAAATACATGTGAACATCTGTGTCTACTAAGTGGATATTTTAGACCTTTATGATGTTACTGTTGTACGTGCTTTATTGGTTCAAGCATGTAACTGAAATCTGTGTCAAAGACTCTCAAAGATCTAAGTGACTTCTATCTTGTTTTCAGCAATAATATTGGCACTCATGAGCCTTTATTTCTTTGAGAGTTAGTGGAGCCCTGTAGTCCCAGGTTTTTGGAGCTTGGACATTTATGGAATACAATGGGAATGCTTTCTTGTGCTTGTTTACATGCAATCTAAAAATTCATAAGGTATGAAAATTAATATCCATGAAGAAGCAGCACTAAGAATGTCTTTCATCTCAGCATTTTTTGTCTGCCTTGCTTCCTCCTCCAGGTATCAGTGACACAAAGCACCTTGAACACAACAGAGATCAGGAAGGTGTATCTCTAGGGTCCATCCCTCAGGCTGGAGGCAGATTAGATGCCAGCAGCCACAGATGTGCAATCTGGTAGAAACGTTGTAGTTGTGTGCTGGCGATACCTCTGCTGGCAGATGTAGTCCTTTATCAGGTCAAAGTGATTCAGTCAGTGTTATGGAGGGACTGAGAGCCAGAAATGGTTTGTTTCTGCTCCTGTGTCTTTGCTGAGAGCTCCTCAAAGAACAAGTCTGTGGAAGAGGGATGCCTGATGCTTTCTTCTTCTTTTCCAAAGTGTATTATGCCCTGCTTGTAGTTTCAATTTACTTCCAGTGAATAGGTATGAAAGGTATATCCCATACTTGACTTCTGTGAGAAATGTTAGACACAAGGTTTAGAAAACATGGGTACTGATCCTCTGAATAGGTCATCTACTATTAACCAAGTTCATTTGGGAAAGAGACCATGGAAACCCTGCTCAGGAATATGTAATAGTGCATGACTTGCCCTGCAAAGTGCACCCAGACAGTGGCCATGTGCTTTTTGTGGGAGGGGAGCCAGGTCTGGAAGACCATGCTTAAAGGCTAGTCCTCTGGAGGAGCCAGTCCCAAATATTCCCACTGTGTGAAAGGCCTGTGGCCCTGCAGTGCACCAGGGCTGCCCATAAATGCAGTTTTAAATACCAGCATGTTCTGCCCACGCCACAGCTAAGGAGATTACTGAGGTGTGCCTCCTCCCCAGTTCCACAGCCAGGCGTGTGGCAGTGACACAGGTTGGATGGTTCAGGTACGTGTCTGCCCGGGGATTTGGGAGTACAGGGNATTACTGAGGTGTGCCTCCTCCCCAGTTCCACAGCCAGGCGTGTGGCAGTGACACAGGTTGGATGGTTCAGGCACGCCTGGGGATTTGGGAGTACAGGACTGCTCTGCTACTGCTGCACTGATCATGGCATCACTCTAAATGAGATTTTGGGGCAGTGCATGCCACATTCTCTCTCTCCTGTATGGCATAAGAAGCCCACTCGATCCCTTCTGAGCAGTACCAGGCTTGCCAGTGCGGCATTTTAAGTGGGGGCTTGATTTCCCACCAGCTATACTCTGCTTTAGCCACAGTTTAACAGAGATCTGATCAAATCCCGTGCATGTAGAAGGGACAGGCATTGATGAGGGATCTTGCTCATCAAGTCTGCATCAATTTATTAAAAAATAACTATGTGCGAGGTGGTGTCCCACAGCCTTCTAACTTCACTGTTGTCTTTCTGCCAAATTTCAGCTTCCTGTACTGAACCTCCCCAATCATCTCAGGAGCTGGTGGGGAAACCTGCCTTTGTCACTTATTTTTGTTAAAGAAAG
Organism: Regulus satrapa; assembly: GCA_013396955.1. Taxonomy (NCBI): domain Eukaryota; kingdom Metazoa; phylum Chordata; class Aves; order Passeriformes; family Regulidae; genus Regulus; species Regulus satrapa. The sequence goes on along the minus strand of VWZN01019247.1, from coordinate 48,587 downwards.
CATCTGAACATGAATATTTCCTGATTGGGTTCAGTCAGAGAAAGAGCATGGAAGATTTTAGATGTTGAAAGCTAAATATCTGACAAAGTTAGACAGCAACTGGAAAGAGTGGATATGATGGAAAATATTAGCCTGGGGTAACAATGGCTGGAGCAGTAGCAACACCTATAATTATGATTATAAGTGACGAAACAGAAAGGAAAACTACATTCCAAGGGATTTAAAAGGGTGGTTTTTTTTCTTTTTAAACCTGGGCTAGATTGTCCCCTTCCATGTTAAAACCCATAGAAGGATATTTTGGAAACTGCTAGATGCCAATCTGCAGACCTGTCCCAGACTCATCCCTGAGGCAGAATCTCTTTATCTGCTCTCCAAAGGGGGCAGATTTTCTATCCCAAGTAGGCACACAGATACCTGAGCTATCTTATTTCAAGTCCTGCCCTAGTGATCTTTCTTACTCCTCACCTTACCCCTACACCAGTTAGCCTATTTTCTTTGGAAGCACCCTTTGTCTGTGTTGGTTTGTTGGGAGCAGTCTCTGGAATGGAAAAGGAAGACATGGAAACTATGCAGCCTTTGACCCCTGGCTGTACAGGTTATACAGAGAGGGAAAGGAACAGCAGAGATGGGTAAAAATCAGATTTGGCTGGAAGGGAAGGATCTAGTGAAGAAGGCTAGTACCTGGCTGCTGGCTTGCTGTTTTCTGAAAATATTATAACTGCCCTTCTGAGTTTTCTACAAAACATAAATAAAACAGCACTGTGTTATATTAACATTTTTTATAGTATGGTATTTTTAATATAACTTTTGGCAGCATGTGCCGAGAAGCAGAGATTTTCTCTGACATGTGGGACCTCAGAAGAAAGGCTGTTTGTCCCAAAGTGGCATGTTGTTTCTTGACCTTTCGCAGATGCTTCATGAATTTGTCATCCTGAGTTACAGAATTGCTTTTGTTAGGATGTAGAAATAACTCTGCACTTGCAGAGCTCTTGGTGACATGACTCATGGTCCCATTGAATAGTCTTGGACTAGTGCAATTGCTGGATAGAAGGAGGGATTTTTATTTTTTTTTTAGTCTGTTGCCTTAACAAAGGAGAGAAATTGCTCTACCTTTTGCTTTTTCCTCCCCCAACCAGTGGTAAAAGTCTTAAATAAACTCATAAGAAAAATGAGTGATGATTTGTAGTAAGGATTTATTACTTTACCAGTTACTTGAATTTCTCCCTTAAGATTGCACAAAGGGCAATTGGAGGTGTTTTCCTCATTCATGGAGCAGGGTGTAGGCAAAACCAGGTAATGAAGAGCAAAGCTCAAAACAAATTACAATATTGTGAAAGAATCTGCCTTCAGTCACGGGGGAGTCCTTATAAAATCATCCAGTTTATCAAGAAAGCATAGTCTGGGATTTATTATCTAACAAATGTTTATTGTTTTTAATATCCAGTGAGTGTTTTTCAGATTCATGTCCTAGAAAATGAGGCAGACATTCCTTCAAGCACTTGCTGGAACTGTCTGTGGACATTGTGGAGCCACCTCCCTTTTCCTCTCCTCAATGACAGCAGGCACCTTTGAGACAGCCAGCTGAGACTCTTAGTGCCTCTCTTGGCTGTCCAGGTTGCAGGACACAAAGAAAGAGCAGGTCAGGCCACTCTTCTGGACTGCAGAAACCTACCTGAGGACAGAGAGTTGAGTACAAGACTGGAGGGTGGAGGGACATCTTTGGACCAAAATTAACTCTGTTCCTGAAGGCTAGTGCAGATGCAGTGGCAGTACAGCAAGGCAGAGACAAGGGCACCCCCAGAGAAAAAGTCTTGTGACAGACACAACTATTGTCCCACCCAGGGTCAAGGTAGCTTTAATGCTGGCAACTCTTACCACCTTCCCTCTGCATTCCTGCTGGCTCCCTCTTTTCTCTCAGCCTGCATTTTGGTGAGGGATGAGGGTATGGCAGTGTTTGCACACCTGTGATGAGCGATAGGCTTATGGCAGCAGGCCTAAAAAATCTTCCTGTAGCTGCCCTGTATTTTTGTCCATTTGAGCTAGGAAGGTGTTTTAACTAGATGATGCTCCCAAAAAAGAAGAAACAAGTCCTCTTTTGCATATTACTGAGAGAAGTGAATTATCCTGGGGTTGATTGACTCTAAGTGGGGGTACTACTTTCCCTGAGGACCCATGCAGCAGTGATTGACTTAGCAGGAAGTGCTTGGCTCGGCTGTCATGTTTCTGGCCAAGTTTGCAGGATCGTTGTCAGAAGTTATGCCTGATGCCAGGATAGGCCACCTCAAGTGTAGCCTGTACAAGTCCTCAGGGAGACTCTTAGACTCCTGCTTCATGGTGTCTTTTTCAAAGAGATGGTTCTTAGTGCTGCTCTGCTCTTGGTTTCTGGGGGGTGGGAGAGAAATTGAAGGAAAAGCAGTGAGACTGGTGTGGTTGAAATCAAATGAGATGAGATGTGATGTCAGTAGTTATGGGGGAAAAAAAATCCTTTAAAAGTTAGGATTACATCATATATATCCTGTCCCTTACATCTTTCTTTTGCATTGATGCAACTTTTAAGTTAATTCTTAAAAATTCAATATTCAATAAACAGCCAGTGCACTGGAGCAGGAACTGAGCTTCAAAACAAGAAGTGTGTTGTAAATATTCTGCTCTTCCCAGGAGCAGGGAGTGAGGGGAAGGGGCTGCTCCACAAGGAGAGTGGCAGTGAACACAGCACAGCAATGAGAGTGGAGGGTCTGCTCCAGGATATTCCAGAGCACATCCTCTCCATGGCACCTTGGAGATGCACCAGGTGTTGCTCTTGATATTTGCTTGCAAATACCAGAGAGAAAGGCTGGCCGGAAAGAGTGTGTTTTCCTCACTTGCCCCATTGTTCAGTGTCAGGATTAGACCAGGAACCCCTGCCTCCCATCTCTGTGGGTCACAGAGAAGAGGTAGTGGGGTGACACACACACAGTTGGGGCAAGACAAGTGGTGTCACTGCAGGAACATGCTGAAGGGGTCAAAGGCCCCTCCTAGGAAATCTGTGTGTGGTTACCTGCTCAAGGATGGCCAGTACACCAATGCACATGGTTGTTATCTTCTTTGCCAGTACTGCTGTTTGCTGTCCCAGGCACTAGATCAGCTCCTCACTGCCAGAATTAAGGGTGGCTTAAAAAGCTTTCTGTCTACACAGACACTAGTAATGGTCCACCAACTTTCAGCTGCCCGAAATTTATGTGGTATGGATGGTGGCCTGTTGGTTGTCTTTGGTAGCAAAGCACAATGTGTATTTTATAGTTCATTTACAGTCTCTGAAGTAATGCTGATTTATGTTCTTCCCCTGTGAAATCCACTCTTCTGGTGTCAAAATGGCAGGCCTGCTCCCAGCATGCTAAGAGGACAAGACATAAGCACAGTCAACGTGCTACAATGCACGTCTCTCACTTGCCTTTACAATATCCCTACAGGCAAGAAATAAAGCCTATTCATAGCCTGCCCCAAAACATTTAAAATCCTTCCTAACAGAGACAGTGTGGCAAGAAAAGCAATCCATCAACAGCTGTTGGACTCTGAGTTGTAGAGTCCAACCTCTCCAATATCACCAGTCAGCAGAAATCAGAGGTGTCAAGCCCGATGGCGTTTTTAGGACAGAGGCCTCTTGAGGGCAGGATTGACCCTATTCATCCCTGCTGCCCATAAGGACTCCTCGCTCAGTCCTTGGAGCCGCTTTTGAAGAAGATACCAGACGACTGAGGCTCCCAGTCTGGGGAGCCTGCAGGGGGTGCGTGTCTCTGGGACCATTTTCAGTTGCTTTGCTGTGCTACTTTCCCAATGCAGCCACAAGTCTTCGGGCAGCATTGTGGTTGAAGAAATTTTTAATCCAGCCCAGCTAATATAAATCTCTGGGCTTCCCCCTCGACAGCATTGCTGTGTGAATAGATGGTTAAGAAAACAGAAAAACATCAAACAAGCTGTAGGAACCACAATGGCAAGTCTTTCCATTGTAAGCAAAGCAGATACCAAGAGGCATTCCTCGGATATGTGCTCCCAGCTTCCTGGCCACCAGCTGCTGCTCAGGGACGTTCTGTTCCGTCGCACTCCAGTCTGCACCTCCTGGCACTGCTTTGGTTGCGCATAACATTGTCATTACAGCGACTCCCGGGATTGCAAGAATGGATGGGCTCTTTGCTGTGTTTATCAGCAGAAAGACAGTCAAAGGCAGTTTTGTTTGTGAGCTTGGTTGCAGGTTTTATTCCCCGCAGCAGGGAAAAGATGGGAACAGTGAGAGTTTAGCAGAAAAATAAAATAGTCATGGGGAAAGCAACAAAAAAATGTATCTGATTAATTTTGCATCTGTTCTTACTTATGGACTATGCTCTTGTGTTGATTGGTTACCTCAGATTCAACATTCAAATGTAATGTGTGAATTATTTTTAACTCCAGCCTGGTAAATATCAACTATCTGCTGCTCAGACTGCCTTAGCAGATAAGTTGTCAGGCTGAACTGAATTCATTAACCATCAACAGTAAAAACATTTACAGGACAGGAATCATCAACTGAGGAGGGAATTAAGATATCCTGAAGTGCAAGCAAACACACCCTGTCATTTCCCCAGTAGAAAAATTAGTCAACAGGACTGTGAACTCCCGAGCTGATCTGTGTCCCCTCAGCTTGGCCTCCCTGATTGTAAGCTGGAAGAAGCCTCCACCCAAGCAGGCTGAAAACATCTGCTGCACAACAGAAGCTTTTCCCTGCACGTCCACCCACCTCCATTTTCCCAATTGCTGGGCTTGCATGAAAGAGTTGTCAGTGCAGCAGCTCCCTCTCAGGTAGTCTCTGCCCATCAATATGGCTTTATTGACAAGGTATCTATGTGTCCTGTATGCTCAGACATTTCAGTGAAGGTCACATGATGAGTGGGGCTCTAAGTCACTGAGTCTTTTCCCTGAGTACATCCTTCATGCTCAAGTGCATCCCAGAAGTCAAAATAGAGCCCTAGAGACACGGACCTTTTCATAGCCTAAATGTTCTGTAACATGCTTTTTTAATTAGATGGTAAAGGAAACTAAATGATCCCTTCCTTCTTGCTCATATGGTTCTTCTTAGAGCCACCTTTTTTCTACTATCCTTTTCCTCCTCTTCCTCTAAAACAAAGAAACTTCCCTCATTTTGCCCCAGCACCATTTCCAGGAATACTGCCTTCTTCCCAAAAGCAGCATTGCCCCTCTATTCCTGTATTTCAGACTTAAGAGATGGAATAACTTGGTGGGACCTTTATAACAAATTTTTTTTCCAGTACAAAGAGCAGCCTTGAGCTGTTCTTGAACTTGCTGCTGCCAGTGGACTTGACAAGGGCCCCAAGAGGTGGGACAGCAGATCAGGGTACCTCAAGGAGACAGTGGTTTCATTTGCACCCTTCTACCAGGGTGATGGTACCAATTCTGAGTCACCTCCTTTCACTACCCTGCCATCTCAGCTGTGCCTCACAGGGACATAATCAAAATTTCTTCTACCAGCTGTACCAAGAGTTGCCTTCATTTGCTTCTGTTGGGGCAGAAGTACTGCTGAAGACCCTAGGAGAGAAATATGTTTCTTGGTTATCTCAGGTGGGCCCAATGGTTCAGAGTAGGAACCCCAGCTGATATTTTTGTTAAAATGAGATTTGTTTAAAAATGAATTATGTAGGTTCAGTTGCCTAAAGCCCCTGGGTGAATCCATTCCTGCGATCAATAAGAAAGCTGGGCCAGAATTTAAAAAAAGGAACGGGACTGTGTATGTAAATGTAAGAAAAGGAGGGACAGGTGGGAAAGCGATGTAGAAATCCCTCTTGCTAAAAGACAGAATTTCTCTTTCCCTGAGAAAACCCTGAGATGGGAGAGAGATGTGCTTGGGCCCAGCCTCACACACTGTGGATGTGGCACGGTGTGGCCTTTGGTACAGCTGGGAGCAGGGCAGGATGGCAGCACTATCCTTGTACTTCTGCAAGCATGTTGATCTATACAGCTGGGTTGTATAGAAAATGGAAAATCTCACCAAATGATGAGTTACAGGCCTCAGTCTGGCCAGAGATGTCACTCCTGACTTGGCTACTCTGATCTGGAGGTCTATGGTCCAAAAGCAGACTGGAAGATGTTCAAATCTGTGAGTGGAGTGGTTCAGAGCTTCCTGCAAATAAGAAATAAGGTCTTGAAAATGTTTTTACATAGAGACGGTTGCTCTGATGAAGTTTCAGTCCACCTCCTGTTATTTTTCTGGTTTGGATAGACAAGATCCTGAATTTCACCTGGTCAGATCAAAAGGGATAAATCCAGTTACGCTGTTGCAGCTGAGGGTTGAGTCATGTGAAGACAGGAGGGAGCAGCAGAATCAGAGCTCTTTTTTTTTTTTCCCCCACTGTCTTGAAATACATTATTAGTGACTTGGATGATAATGTAATCTCCATGTATAACTTCCAAAACTACCACAATCTGCCATACACTGCTATAACTTACTCCCAGATCTGCACATCTTCTCGGTGCTCCTCTTTAAACATAAATGTTCCTCTACTGCTGGATTTTTGGACAGGTTTTCTCTGCTAATAGGTCCGAAGTTAAGAAAACTTGGTAAAATGCTTGTATTTCATATAGAAGGTCTGCTCCTACTAAAAAAATTACTCGATTTGTGTATAATAAAATATATGGAAATAAATAGGGATGATGATGATGGTGCAGGGAAATTCTTTGAGCCAGGAAAATAAATTATCCATTCCTTTTTCAAGGAACCTATATGAAGATACAGATCTAGTCTTTTCTAGAGGCAAAGTGGTAATGTAGTGGGTTCATTCAAAATGAAAGCAGCTAACTTGCCAAAAGATTTTGATTAGCCAAAATTTTATGCTTGGAAATTTACATCATTTCTTAATCCTGTTCCATAAAAATATACTGCCATACGTAAGTGTTTAACATCACATTTGTAGGAATTTGATCCAGTTTAACACATAGTAAATTAGTTACGTGAATGTTGCTTTCTTTATGCTACTCTGTCTGTTCCTAATACTCCGCCTGTCTGACATTCCACTCTGCCCACATGTTCCATCCCTGACATATAAAAATATAAATTCAAGATGAGAAGATTAGCACCACCCTGGAATTTCTGCTTTCTTTTAATTTTTTTAGAACAAAACCCATGTATTTTGGCTTCCATATAAGTTAAGAAAAAAATGAAAGATTATAAGAATTCATTTGAAGATGATGTGGAATACGTGGATTTGCAGCATACATCTCTATGTTTGTGTGGAGTTACAAGGCTCATGTCATGTTTTTAGGATCAGTCAAAGAGAAGAGCAATGAGTTTGTTTTCAACACAGAAATCCTATCAGTGAGGAGAGAAAAGTTTCCCAGGTGATCAAAGTAGATTTTAAACCATCTGACTTTGAGAGCTGATATTAATTTGGGGGGGGGATTTGGGTCAGATATGAAAGGATTTAATCCCCACATAGTTAATCCTCCCAGGAGCTAATGTAAATGGAGACTGATCTGTCAATTACAGCATTGCTTCACTACACAGTAGAACTTCTGAATTACTTAGATTTAATTTAGCCTGAAAATTTGTTAAAGTACTCTGTTAATAGTTCAAATAAAATGGAAGCAAATGACTGAATTGAGAAAGGAGTCTGGGGTTTTTTCTCTCACATTGAGAATGGATTCCTTTGAATTAAATTGTCTTTGGGGAGCTTTTTCAAGAATGGATCTTGGTGATATTTTTGTATTTTTTTGTGAAAAATGCAGATTCAAGGTAAAGAAAATGAGCTTTGAATTTGTCACTTTATAGAAGCAGGTTTTTAAACTGGCAGAAAAAGAAATCCAAATATTTATTATCAATATTTTCTCTGGAAATTAATTTGTTCTTTTGAAACAAAATTTAGCTTTTATGCCTGAAGAATGTTTTGAAGAACCTACTACTTCTTGTACTCCCAAAATGAAACATATCATGTCACGCTGACCAAAACAGTCTCCTTGACTGACAACAGCACCTTTGGCTATTAATTTCTGTGTCAAAACTTGATGTGTTTCCTTTCAAATTGCTCTAGAACAGCACCTTTGACTTGAAGGTTCACGTATCAGCCCCCAAGTCTCTGTGATTTGTGCAATTCTTTTCTCGGAGTCTGGCCTCTAAGAAGAGACCATGGTAAGGGCTGGCCTGTGGAACTGGCCTGACCGATAGGAGAAAACATTTCATACTCAAAAATGTCCTCCTTACATCTAAACTTAGTTAAAATTCATGTCTTTTGAATCTTGTCCCATACAACAAATGTTTTGCCAGGCTCCATAGTGATAATGTAGCAGTGTTTCAATAGCATCAGAGAAGACAATGACATAGGCAGCTGCCTTAAATTGCCAAAAGTTTTGCACTCTCTAACAAATACAACTCAGTGTTGGCTGATTAAATGTGGAAGCAATTTATCCAAATGAAATGCTAGACCTTTTGCCAAGGTTTTTTTTTTGTTTTTTTGTTTTTGTGTGTGTGTGTGTTTGTGCTGGATTGGTCAAGAATATAAGGCGTGCTAAGATGGGAATCTTTGCTAGATTTGGGATAATGTTTCTTGTTTCTCACTACTACTCGTCCCTCCAGAATGCTGCCACTCAGCACTGGGACATCTTAAAAGATAAGAGTTGGGTGCAGGATTGTTTCCTAAATCCACTGGTGTATTTGGTCTTCTGAGTCCTTACTGTCTGCTGCTTCTGCACCGCTCTTTATACAATGCTTTTTCACTGAAAAAACCCTGGCTGCCACACTTCATTTCTCCTTGGTCAGCTTCCCATTGGGCATTTATCAAATTCCCCTTCAAAGCAGTGTCAAGGTTCCTGTTGATTTCAGTAAGCACTGGAGCAGATTTTTATGCTGCATTACCCTGTTTGTTTTGTGGTGGCAGCTTAGTCTGGGGCCTTGCACTTTTCTGTCTCTGAAGAATTTCAAAAGATGCCTGCCCCTCTCTTGGTGCCTGTTCTCCCTCTTTCTCCTTGGGCCCCTGTGGCATGGAAAGGTCTCAAAAATGTATCTGAAGCATTGCTCAGTAGCAGGGAGTATTTGCTCCCTTGCCTTTCTGGATATGTAGCAGAGAAGAAGCCACAGAGCTCAGAGAAATTGCTGGAGGCATCAAGAAATTTTTTGCTTACTAATATGAAACCACATCTTGGCATGACGGGCCTTATAGGATGATCTTCCTTAGGATCCCAGAGAATAAGATACCAAGGAAAGCTAATGAAGCTTTGTCTCCAATCTGGGATAGCTGCTGTCCCCTAAACTGGTCAGAGCTTGGCGGTGCCAAACTGGGGCAAGCCCAGTCACTGCTCATCACCTCCCAGGGCAGGGCTCACCTTGGGATACAACATGTCTCTCCTTGGGGCCATCAGGAGTTTGACAGGAAGAGCAGGCATTACCCAAATTTGTTCTTTTTGTCCCTCAGCTGAATACACCCTTCTAGCCAAGTGGGCAAGAACTTGAAATTTGTTGTGTCAGTCCTTCTTTTTACCTCTTTCTCTTCCACATTCATTTGTCTTTTCTGAAGTTTAATGGACTGTAGTGGGTTTAATAACATATGACAGTAAAGATTCAGGCTTGCATATGTTACAATTTGTTGCTGTTACTTAGCACTAGAAACTTCCTGTGGCTGCTCCAGAGCCAAAGATGCTGCTCTGTGTTATTCAGTTATTTTTAAACTTTTTTTGCTGTGAATGATTGTTGAAAATAGCACTGCTGGTAAAAGAAAAAAAAAAAAAAAAGCCCTTAATGCTGACATCAACCTAAAACACCTCTAGTAAGGGATTTTGTTATACAGGAATAAACAAAGTTGGTTTTCTTTATTTTGTTCCTCTTTCTGCAAGAGCTTTTATGTAATTTGGGGACGGAGGTTAGAAAAAGCTTGGAACATTATTTTCCCTTTAATCTTTAGATCTCTCAGCTAACTCTACATTTTGTTTTCATGCTGAAAGGGAAAAAATATTTTCCTGGCAGGCTGAGAATGATTTTTCCATTAATCTTTCCTTTTGGAGCCAAGATACATTTTTTCACAGAGATCTGATGTGACATAATACTGTACCTGGAATTTCACACTAAGGAGAGTAGAAAAACATTCTCAATTCTCACCACAGAAAGCACTCACAACTGGACTCCAAACCCTCCAGCAAATCCAAGAAGCCAAAAGAGAAATTTAAAAAGGACACAGGAAGGGAATATGGGGCATAATCGTTTCCCATGGGGAATGAAATGTCGTGCTACTTATTAAGGCCTTTCAAAGATATGCTGATAGAATATGGTATGTAGGGGCACAGGCCAACAATCATCTTGCTTGAAAGTTATCTCAGCAATTTGAAATCCTATTAATTAAAAAAAAAAAAGCACACATCAGGGCAGAATCTCAAAGTGTAAATGTGAGGAGCAGCAAAAATGTTTCAGATTAATGCAATTCAAAGCAGAACAGAATTTGCCTCTTCAATTAAATACATGTGTACATGATCTCAGATTTATGAAAGTTGATAGAATCCACCCATCTGCCTATTTTTGGCTTATCAATGTTTTCTTTCAACATTTAAAGTGTTTTCTTCAGAGCTCAGTCCTGGAGCATTTCCAGGCAGTATAATTGTCCAGATGCGGAGTGGATTACTTAAGTACTTGCAGTACAGGGAAGACATGAAGATTTTTGCTTGCAAGCCAATGAAAAGAAGAGAAATCCTTTCAAATTCTGATTTGGTTTTTAAAAAGAACTTGCTGGAATCAGTCTTGAAAAATTCACAGGCCTCAAAAGACAAGTACGACTGTCTTCATATATGTCTCATCATGGCTCTGCAATAAATTTATCTCTGGGTGCCCAGAGATAAATTTATGTGTCATTAACAGGACACAGCCACTCTAAGTTGGTTTTGTACCCATGGTGAGGCGAATCAACTATTCAAAGGACTTTCATAAGAGTACTTGATGGCTTTGCTTTTCCTTAATCCTGCCAGAACTCTCTTTGTATTTTTTGGTACTAAAAATCCCCAAACAAAACTGAAGTACAGAAGACAGATTCAACAAATAAGGTTCTTCTATCAAATATTTTTCCAGCACAAGTTGGTTTATTGGTTGCAGTGCTTACCTGAAGTGCAGTTGCCCAAGCTCTTCTGTGTTCTCCATGGCAGTCAAGTTTATTGTCTTCCAAAAGCAAGATGTAGTGCATTTCATGCTCTCATGGCACACTGTGACTGCAGTATCCCTGTGGTATCACAGCCATCTAGGAAGGGACCAGGAAAGGGAGGCACTTTGTATCTTTTTGACAGTGGTATCCATCCTTCTAGCAAGACTTAATTTGTGGAGAACAATATTGACTGAAATGACATTCCAAAAATCCTCTAATCACAGGAACTGATTATTTTTTGGTTGGTTTGTTTTCAACTTTACATGGTTCAGTCACCAAGGAAAGACTAGATAGCCCTAAAAGTCAATCTCTTCCATTTAGCCCTGACACATGCATATTATCTGTTCAATCTGCCATCATGCATTGCTTCATTTAATGCTTCATTTAATTTTCAGGCCCCAGGGCAAAACCAGCCTTCAGGTAGAGTGAACACCACCCTCTAAACCTCTATTTCTGCCAGCATATAGCATACCTGAACTTGGGCTGACATTTCTAGTGACTGTAGCCCATTTCCAGGGGTTTAGTTCACTGAGGCAGCCAGGAGGGTGCTGGTAAATTCCTGATGTGATGGCACTCTGCTTACACAGGGCTGGCATGAGATTGCTTAGTCACTGACAGCTACCAAAGAAGGAACCTGGGAGAGTGGTTACATGGAAGACTATCCTAACAAAATTTTTTGAGGTAGTCAGCCTTGACTGTGCTGTGGAAATACAAAAGTTATTGGTCTGTGCTCCGCTGCCACCTGCACAGGCAGCATTTTGTAAGGAGTGTGCAGAGGAAAAGCCATGAGCCATACCAGCTACACTTCTTTCCAAATCCCCACTGATAGCTGAATTATTTCACTGCAAGCAGCCATGGCTGTGGTGTGCTGTGCCTTTGCATGAAGATAGCCCACAGAGAATATGAAACGAGTCATATTCTTCATCTTATGCTGAAGTCCTACATGCTGCTTCCTTGTGAGAAACTCATGCTCACAGCAAGGAAACTGCTGGAAATTCTCCATCTGTATCACCCAAGTCAGAGCCCCACTAAACTCCCCCACCCACCCCAGCTGAGAGAAGCAGCCTCTTCCCACATATGAGTAATGAAAATGTTTTTCTTACATTACAAATTCTAACAAATCTCACTCCTTTGCTGTATGTTCTGGGCTCCATGTAGGCTTACTGTTTTATTTGTACAACTTTCTGCCAAGCTGGTTCTGAGAACTGGAAATGTGAAAACAAAAAGAAAACTTATATGTGAGAGAAAACCTATTACTGTGTTTGAAATCAGTTCCCAAATCCTTGGCTGGCTAAGTCTCACACTGATGTTATTATGTGGTTGTGGATATTGGACATTCTCTTTGCTTGAATGAGTGATGCAAAATTGCACCCATTTGAAAGATCTGCTAAGGAAAAAAACAACTGTGTACCACTGCTGAATGTAAGAGTCAACACAAGGAGCCTTGGTTTGACAGAAGCCATCAGGTTCCATCAGTGCTACCATAGGCAGGAAATGGCTGGGAAACTTGTGTAACAGTGCAGCCCAAAATAGGGCCATTAACACACAGAAATAGTAGAAAGCGAGACAAATATACCTCAGCAGTCATTTTTCTCTCTCCTTCTGTCTGTCCTCTCTCCTTAAACCTCACAATTTTCCTTTTTCCTTTTAGCTTTCTATCTCTTTCAGACTAATTTTATTTTCTGTCTGAGAAGATGGCAAGTGATTTTGCTTGGTTCATTTAAAGAGTTGGGGCTCTGCTAGGAGGGATTAGGGAGTAAGCAGAGCAACATGCATGCATTTCTAGGTGTTGTTATAAAGTTAATTATGAGCTCTTTGGTTTCATAAGGATTTTTTAGCTAAGCTATAAAACAGAGTTTGTGTCTATTTAGGGTCCTTAAAGGTCTTTTGCCATGAGCCATATGTCCCCATGAAAAAATGTCAATACTTATTTTCCAGGATCTTATTTTAAATCATTGCATACAGCTAATATGAGAGTGTTACAAGCAACTTTTGACTTTAGAAATTCCACCATTGCAGTGGCAGGTGAAAAATACCCAGTACATCCAATATTTCTGTTTAAAAAACAGTTCTATGCCATCCTTGCCTGCATTAGCAACCCTCCAGCAAATGTACTTGTGTGGTAGGGAGATGCAGTGGCCAGCAACAGGCACATATGAAGTGAAGGACTTTTCCTCACATTTGCATTTCTTCATCAGCCCAGCTTCATAAAGAGGCTTTGGGACCATTCACTGCCTTTACTACCCACCTTCTTTTCAGTACTGTGTCTGCCCTCTGATGCTCCGTTTATCCATTCCTGTTGGCTGGCACCTCAGTACCTGTGCCCTGCCCTACCCATCTGTGAATTCCCTGTGGCAATAAGCTCAGTTTATCCAGCTGTGACAAACTGATTTCATCCTCAGGATCTGAGAAACATCTTCTCACACCCCTGCATGAACTCCGTGCAGGTGTTGGGTGCTGCAGCCTTCTTCCCTCTTCCTCTGCCGGACCAAGAGGCTGGAAACGCTTCTTGCAGTTTTCTTGGTCTGTGCCTGACCTTTCCTGGGCTGAGTGACACACATCAGGATTCTCTCACAAGGCACAGGGATTCTGTACTGTCTTACTTTTTCTTGCAGCAGAGACATATGTTTTAGTACCATTTCCATGACTGGATCTCTCCCTGTGTTGTAGCTGTTGTGTTTCTGAAACAACATCTTTGTGCCTGGTGTGCATGCCCACTAATCTGGCCACCGGTGTTTCCTCTTCTTCCCTCTTCCTAGTCACTTGGCAGCTCCTATGCATTTATCCTTATGACAGGAATTAATTCTGATAATTACTGTGGGGAAAAATAGGCAGTGAACGATTAATTTCACTAATTAACAGTGCATAATTTCTTTGCTCTGTCAATTTGTCTAGTTGATGCAATCTGCTTTGGCTCTGTCAATCCACAACAAAAGCAACAGTCTTAGTGCTCAGGTGGCTTGCACTGCCCTTATTTCATAGCTACTGTTACCAGCAGGTCTGGTTCTTTTAGTGTTTGTTGATATGCAATGCTTCAATCTTGCAAGATGTATTTATTTCTTCCGAAGTCCACAAGTGTGGACATTGAAATCATGCATGTAAAGTATTTAGTCAACGTTAATGTTGTCATTGTGTGGGAAGCCAGGCCAGCAAGACTGCAGGGGAAATATGGGAAGTCTTGATTGAGTGAAATCAGGCTGGAATTTTGGTGTAGGGACCTCAGTTTTACAAATTATCTCAAAGTTTGGTAAGAAAATTAAGACCAATGCAATTGGTCTATTGCTTGTTTGTTTGGGGTTTTTTATCTGCCTAATTTTTTTTTTAAAGTAAAATGTTGTGCCATTGTTGCCAGAATGGACTTGAAGGACTTGAAGTCCTAAAGGGTTATTTTGGGTAAGATGACCCTTCATGTAACTTCTGCATTTGAATTCACAGACTCACCACAGAGATAACTTCTACAGTTTCTTACCCCAAAGGCTTCTCAAAGTTTGAGGCTGGTCATCATCTCAGCTCCTGGTTGAGCTAGATACACAGCATACTCACATGTGCAAAGGCATACACACATTCCCTTCAGGAACATGGTTTAACTTCAGAAGGACAGCACTGAGATCCAGGGTTTCTTTGTTGTTCCAGGAAAAGCCATTCACCAGGGTCCCTCTTCTTTCAATTCTGCCCAAAATTACACTTTCAGTTTAGGGGCTTCTACAAAAGCAGATCTGCTATTACACCTGCAGGGCCTTTGACTGCTTTCCCAGATAAACTTCAGAGCAGGGATGGTTTCATTTAGGCACCCACCACGTGTGTACCCCTGCTCAACACTTGTGCATGAAGGAGCCCTCTTCTCTAACGTGCCACTCCAGGACAGTGCTAGCACCATGTTCTCTGTGTTCATGATGGCCCAAATTTCCAGGCAAGTGCTGTATTGGAAATCTGGGTGGACCAGTGGATGTGATCACGTGGCAAATCTTGCCTTTGCTATAGTGAGCCCTACTCCTGAGGTAACCTGCAAGGCTACTATACTTTCCAGACTATCTCCTTACAAATCATACACAGCTTGCTGTCATGCCAAGGCTATTCAGTAGGTGGCTGAAAGATCTGTGTGCTGGTCCTTATGAAAACCAGGTGACTTTCAAGGCAACCTCTTTTCTAGGCTTTGCATATAACCCAGGAGGAGGCTGATATTTGCAGTCTTCAGCCTTCCTAAAAGACCTCCCCCATCCTTTGTTTCATGAATTTAAACCCTTGTGATGAGTTTTTCCCAGGCTGATTGCTTCCTGATACCCTGCATGCCTGGCTCCCAACCCCAATATAAGCCAGTTCCAGTAGTTTCTTCTGTCTTTTGTGGCTCAGCTCCCACATTTCCTATACAAAACTATAACAGTGCTATATATTTTTCTCAATCTGAATTTGTTTCCAGGGTCTCTTATATGCCAGCTTGGATTTGATTGAATGTAGCTGGCTGTGTCATTTGCTCATACATATTTATCCTAGGGAAATACCAGCTGATACATTTTCAAGGGCTGTGGACACCACTCCAAAACAGTGAGAGTTAGGTACTAGACATCACTTGCAGGTCTGGACCATTAACAGTGTAATGCAGAGTTAAGAGTGGGGAAAAACCTAGAGCCCATTCTTGAAGACGTGTGCTCTGTTGCCAAAGAGGTCCATTCACCTCACAGCCATTTAGGAGACATATTTAATGCTACCTTTTAATGCGTGAGGGGATTTAGGGTCCCCCAGTATTGGGGAGCCGGTGGTAGTGGGGCCGGTGCTGGTCCTGGCAGCCCCTGTGCAGCCGGACAGACGCCGTTCTGCTGCTCCCCTCTGCTGTTCAGCGCGGAAACAACACGCTCCCAGCCGGGCATCCTCCCCCGAACTCCAGAAGATTTTCCCTTTAGCTGTTTTTCGTCTTTCTTTGGCCAGGTGCGGGAGGGGAAGGGAGCCGAGCTGACGCTGGATGTGTTTATTGTGGCTGGCAGCTGGCTGCAAATGCAAAAGGAAGTAATGCTGATTTCCTACGCACTGTAATTCTGCTTTCTGACCTTTTTTTTATCAATAGGGGAGAAGAAAGATAATTTGCTGGAAAAGCAGAAATAAATGGGACACATAACCAGAACTTGTGCCAGGAGAGATACTGGCTACATGTGCAGCACATGGCAATGGGCTGAGGCAAAAGAGCTTTAAATGTTTTGAGTCAAGGTCAAATGAAGGCTGTGGTTCAGGTTCAGGTTTAAAATATTAACATGAACACATCTTACTTTCTCAGGATGTCGGTTCCTTTTAAATGGGAATTTCAGAGTAGGGCCTTTATGGGTTTGATTGTATTGCAAATTTAAAAACAAAAAAATAAAATCAGATGTATCTCTTCTTCCCTTTCCCCTGAAAAATTCCTTTCAAATGCTTTAGCTTTTAAATTTTGGATTCCAGTTCAATTCAAGTGGCAAGCAGAATAAAGGGAAAGGCACTGCAACATTAGAGAATTATACATGATAAAGCGACACCCTCAGAATTTTAAGCCTGCCAGTTTAAGTAATCCTTGTTTATAATAGAATTAATCATCTAGATTGTATTGACTTGTATTTCTTTCTTCAAATCAAACCCTGCTGCCAAGTCATTCTCTAAGTGTAAAAAAGAAAGAAACAAGCAAAATCTCCACCTGTTTTTCCTAGTGGCCCTCATGTGAGTAAACAAAATACACAGCTTGGAGAGAAGACAAATATTGATTGATTTTTTTTTTTTCTCTTTTTGCTGGATCAGCCATAACTTACTGCATTTTTCTAAAGCCTGATTAGCATTTCAAAGTTCTGCACAATGGGCCAGCATTTCTGCAATTCCTGGCTTCCTTTCACTTTGTCCTGTTTTGCCACGGGTGACGCCAATAAACTCAAGGAGGGCTCAGATGTACAAGTTTGAGACATCCTCTGTGTTAAGCCCCTTCAGGAGGGCTGTAAAAGACGTGATGGCATTTGGACTCTGCCCACCTGTAAAGGTTGCAAAAGGCCCGGGCAGTCTGACATTCCCTCTTGAAATGCAGGACATTCCAGACGTGAGCAAATAAATACTGTGAACTGAAAGGTCTCCTCCTCTGGCTGCTGAGTCAGAGAGCGACGTGCAGGCAGGCAAGATGTCAGTTTTCTGTGTTCAAATGCTGTGCCTTTTGTGGCTACCTGGTCTACTCACATTTTTTTCCAGAATGGAAGGGAAAAAAGATGCACTGAAATGGCAGGAAGAGCTGTGGAAGAACATGGATATCTGTGTGTGAGTCATTACACTGAGGGCCATGCTTTGGAGAGAGGAAGAAGCTGATTTGAGCCTGCTATAATCCCATTCTAAACTAAAGTGGCTGCACTCTGACTCTATTTAAATCTTTCCAAAAGTGAACTTGGTCAAAGGGAACCAGTTTAGGTAGGAGCATCCCTATGGGAGTTTAATGTGATTAAGCACTAACTACTTTTATGTGTAGATGTGGCACGTAGAGATGTGGCTTTGTGCTGGGCTTGGCAGTGCTGGGTTAACAACTGGACTTGACCATGATTTTAAATGTCTTTTTCAATCTAAACAATTCTATGATTCTATAAATGAATCCTCCACAATTTCACGTCTTTGATAGATCTGGGTGGATTTTTCTATATAGTCTGACATCCAAAAACCCATGCTATGGCACATCTAGGGAACAATTTGCTTATTGAGGGCCCGGAATACATTTAGTACAAGAGAAATTTAATGTGAACAATCAGTAAAAGCAATGAATTCTTAAATATATGGCCACAGTCTGTTATTAATGGAGCCATGTGTTTTACGCTCACAGTTTCAGGTGTTCCATGATTTTTTACTCAGAGCAAAGAACAGAGTCAAATCTGTTTTTTGAAAAAACAGTTCACTGGAAGCTCTATGAGTAGAGATTGCCAGACCTCTATTAATTAACATAGGCTGCATCTTGTCTTTGTCACAAGTTGCAGTCAGCATGTCAAAAACGTGCCTGCTGACTGCATGTGCTGAAAACAGGGGTGTAGTTTCCCCTTCCTTCTCAAATCATAACACTGCCTCAAGCTGAATATCACAGGGGTTGTCTCCATTTGTTTTCGAGTTTCTGAGTTTCCTATGTTCAACCTTTTCTGAATGGCAGATCAAAAGAGAGATATTTCCAGTAAAATCTTTGTAATCCCATGATTTCAAGAGCAGAACCTTGAAGTAAATCCCAGAATTTTCATGTGAAAATAGCAGTTTGTAGCTGCCTGCATTCCAAACAAGCCTGCTCAAAGGATTTCATTTAGATAGGTTATCATTCCTTATTATCTATCTAGCACTCACAGTGGCTGTAAAATCCCTAGGAATGGTGGCATTTCCATTTATTTCCATGTTTAGCTCACAGAACACACTCATGACATGAAAATACCATAGAAATGCAAGGTAATTTTCATCATTATGTAACTCCTTGGCATCCAGGAGCAGAATTAACAGGCTGAGTGGTGCCTATAAGAGAAACAGAATACATTTCAGTAAGCAAGCCTGTCATTTTTTATCTCTTAAGTAACCTTAAACAAAATTGAACTGGCTTAGTCAGTGTGAAAAAAAAAATAAAAGGAAAAAAAGCAAGTTCTTATAATCTTCACTGTGATGATAATACATGTATTACTTCATTTAAATAAAATCTCTGAACAGCACCTGGAGTTTTACAGAGAAATCCTGCATTGGGGATTTGTATGCAGCACACTTGCATATGAAATGTCAGAATTGCATGGACAAGGACAGCAGTGAAATGTAAAAGGTGATGGATAAGACAGATGGCTGAGCAGAAGTGGTCTGCATTGCCATGGAGAAAAGCCTGGTGCTATCCTCAGCAATCACTGCTCGAGTTTGCAAGATTCTGGCTGCTATGGAAGCATCTGAGCCAACCTTGGGTGTTGCAATATGCCAGTTTTCCAAGAAACAGATTGGCGTACAGTGTGTACTATTTTTTATTTTCTTGGGGGAGGAGAGGAGAATCTGTGGATTTGGGGCTGTCATTTGGCTTTGAATTTCATCTTATCAATGCGTTTCTTGACACCTAGGAAGATCTTTTTGAAATAGAGATGATATTGTGAATACCGACATAACTGCCTTGGAAATTACTCCCCCCTCCCATCTTGTGAGAGCAGAAAATTACTGTTTGTACAGAATCTACTAGTTTCTACTCACTGTTCTGTATTTAATCTGTGTGAAAGGTCCCATGTTCCTTCCTTGAGACTAATAACTGTGTTGATCTCTGCTCTTCAAGGAGTTTTGTTGTGGACTTGCCTTTGTGAGGAGACGGCACTCCCGAGAGGTCTGTGCAAGAGTCAGAGCTGATGCCCAAGTAGTGAAGAGGTTCCCCTTGGGCCAGGCTCAAGGCTGCATCTGATTATAGCTAGGACTGGGAGGGAAACAGTCCAGGAGCTCAGAATCCAGGGTTTGGAGTAATTGCTGAGCAGTACAGGGAACCAAGATTAAAAGAAAGTGAGACTATTCTCTGAAAGGAAGCATGAAAGCTTTCTGCCTTCCAGGGCTAAAATACTCTGGGATATAAAGATCTACTGGAGAGAGTTTAAACAGTGACTCAATTCTCTAACTGCAAGCTACAGGCTCCAAAACAAAGATAGTTAAGTCAAACTAGTCTATTTTCTGATCATTGTTTTCTCTAAAGCATTTGATGATTGTGACATTTTCCATTTAATTAAAGAGAATGTAGCTAGATATGAAACTGTATTATGGGCATTTGAGTGGCAGTGGCAGCCCATGAAATGTGAGCAATATATTTGTAAGTGGCAAACCAAAAGGAGGGCGAGAGCGCAAACAAGTGATTGGCCCAATGAGCCAACATAGTCCTTTTGGGAAAATGTTGAACTCTTGGTAGGAGAATAGGATGAGTTTGTACAGAAAAACACTCTGTAAAGGCTAAACCCTTGACAAGATTATCAAAACATAGCCTGAGAGGAAAGTCCCCAGCTGTGGTGAAGCTCACAGAAGCGGGCAGTTCTCTGAGACCTGGCAGCAGACCCGAGGCAGAAAGTGATGTGAATCTCTGACAGACTATATAAAAAACATGAGCTGCACAGTCTGAGCAAGCTCCCACCCCCAGCCAACACCATGCATTTGGGGACCAGTACTGCTGTGGCTTGTGGTCCCTGGGAAGAGACAAGCCCAAGGGGGTGATAGCAGTGCCATGGGTGACAAAGGAGTCTCAGCACAGTAGTGTGTGGTACCAATGCCAGCAGATAGGATGTGGATTCATTTTCAGTTGGATGGGAGCAACTTGTGTGGTCTCAGAAGCAGGGATCTTACAGTGTGGATGACCAACCACAGGTGGGAAAAGAGAAATAGTACAATGACAGGAAAAGCCATTCTGAGAGTCTTATACAGCCAGTGTCAGTTCTGATAGCAAATAGGAGAGGAAAAGGCCATATGCTAAGAGAGATGGGGGTGGAAATGACATAAACAGCAGCTCAGCAGTATTCCCTTATGTCACTTGGGTCTAGACCACTATAGGTGAGATCACTCTGGTTATAATTTCTGGACTGCAAGATGTTGAATCTTTCCCCAACCCTAAATCTTAGCTCTTTTCTAGGAAGTAGGTTCTGCAAAGGAAGCACTCTGGGTTGGAGAATGTCTCTCTTCCCTTGTTTTGACAAAGGAGAGAGGACTACGCCTAGCAGTAGTCCCTAGTCTTGGCTGTGAACCCTGTTTTTGGGAGACCTTTAATTCAAAGAGGTGAGGAGAAGGGTCTTTCCTTTTCAGCCTACTCTCTCCTGAAGCAGGACCCCAGACCAATCCAGTGCAAAGGCTGGGAGAAAGACAGAAGAGACTGGAGAAAGTGATGTCTCCCTTGGAGGAGAGGGGGATGCTGGCGCACAAAGCCCTTCAGGGCCCAAATCTGGCCAGTGGCTGTGATTCTTCCATTGGGACCTCCAGAAAACATGCAGCTTCAACAGGGAAATTATTCCTCCAGATGAAAAGTGTGGAAAAGAGAGCTGAGAGAAAAAATAATTACAAATGGAATGCAATTGTGCAATAGTAAAACTTCAGTGACATTTAATTTCTGTGTAAACAGAGCATGGTTTTGTTCTCATGGTTAGCAGGGGATGGATTCAGGAAGCTGTATTAAGTTCTTGGCACTGTTTCTGATTCACTTAGTGGTCTTCAGGAAATTACTTAATTGTGGGGTCTTGCAAGTGCTGAGCACACACTGAGGAACATTTTTTTCCTCTAAAGCAAAGGGGGCTTTCTGGAGCAGGACAAGAGCTCTTTATCTCAGAGGATAAGGGTGTGTTGATTGAAAAAACACAGTCCCCTTATCTTTGTAGCTTGCATAAGAACTGAGTTCAAGAATCCAGAGTGCTAGAACCCTTATCATCTGCAAAGCAAAGAGGATGGTTTGCTGGGGATCTGCAAGGAATCCAGCTATAAGGGACTGTAATTGAATTAAAGGATGGACTGGCTTTGTTGAAAGAAAGGGGAACAGAACCACTCAGGCATGCGGGCTCACATTGTGAAACAAATTACAGGCTGACACATCCTCTAATAATCTGTGCTTCGGTGCAATAGACAGGAATAACTCAAAACCTCTGTGGTTGGCAAAGGGGAACCAGGAGTAATAGGGGAAGCTTGTTTCCACTGAATCCCATTCCACACCCACGGAACCAGGTCATCTGATTGTCAGCTTGGGCTGGGTGGAGGGGGACATGCCCCCATGTGACAGGGCTGTGCTGGTGAGGTAGGTCCCCGAGGGGAACCGCCTTTTTAACTAGACAGTGAGTGCAGGGAATTAGGGTTTTATAGCTGGACGTGAGGCAGATGTTGATAGCACTGGCAGGACTGAACTAAGATACCTGCCTGAGTCTTGTAAATTGTTTGTGAAATCCAGCACACACAGAATATTGCCTGGACAGAAGAGTATTCTCTCCAGAAAGAGTTTCTCCTGTATTTTCACTGCAACTGGCTGCTTTATTTCAGTGATTCTGGTTTGCACCCCAGGAAACGACTTACCATACATGCCTAGATAAATTCCTTCTGAAGGGTGTGGGACAGTGTTACACACTCTGGGAGTCCTGTTCAGCAGAGCTTGGCTGCACTGCAGCCATCTGATGTACATGTGGGCATTAAATGTGTGTTTTTTCAGGCCAGAAAAGTAGATATCCTCAATCTAGCAGACTTCCCCAGCTTTCCTGTGCCAAGCTTCTAAAATCCATTGTGTTCCTCTTCTGACCCTGTGCTTTTGATTTCCTCAGGGTCTTAGAAACACACAAGCCTGAAACAGCCAACAGCGAACATGAACATGAAGAAAATGCATCTGTTCAGCTGTGTGCAGGTCATGTTCAGGAGATCAGCCACATAAACATTGATAGAATAAATAGATTTCTTTCATGACATAGTCATGAAGCAATAGTCACCAAGCCATATTTATATTAAAACCCCAGTTACACTTTTAAGATGTGATACTAATTTCCCATATCTATTTATACATGTGCATACACATATACACATTGGTAGAAATTCTGTGTTCATATTAAAGAGATAAAAGAAACTGCCCTCTATATAAAAGCAGAACATATATTCAAGTTGAGCAAGGAGTCTTCCTTGTCTGCACTCTGTGATCTTTTTTGTTTCTGTTTGGTGGCTTCATTCTTTTTTCCTGGTGCTCTTCTGTGCATTACCATTACCTTCTGAATTATTTACTGTCTTTCCCTGGATTTTGATATTATCCCATCTTCATAGAGTGCTGGTGATAACGTGTTTTAAGTGACAGCACTATATACTTCCTAAATCATCTCATTTTACTGGTTGTTTAACCAAAGATTTTTGAAAGCATTCCTTTGCTTTTTTGCTGTTAAGCTGTGATGTTCCAGGAGCTCCAAAAAAGAGATGCCTCTTATAACTGTGCTAGGAACTGCTGTCCTTTAAATAAATTGACTTATGCTGATGTAAATGAGAGCAAAATTTGGCCCCATCTGTTCTACATAATCTAATTTCTAAATCAGAAAAGCCAGTCACTAAGAAATGACAGCCAGTATTTTATTTTTGTGGGAATTTGGTTTTATCACTTCTGAAAACTGCCGAAGCTAATAATGCAGACTAGCATGCTAAACATGTTGGTTTCATCTAGGATGATGCTGGAGACTTTTCTTTCTTAGTATCTTGGGTAAGAATGTATCTAACATATTTAAACAGATGTTAGATTTACTTATTGGCAAAAAAGAGTAGTCTTCAATGCTGTAGTTTTTAGGGAGGGTAATTAAAGGTGAAGAACTAAGAGACAACAGATGTAGTGCTTAAGCACTGAATAACATCACAGTGTCTTAAACTAAGGAAGACCAATGCATTTTACCTGAGTAAACGACCTGGATATTCTCAAACCTACTGGCCTTCCTTCCCAGTGCCTGAAAGTGTTCCTTGTTGGGTCTGCTCTATGCTACTTGCCAGACCTCTCTCCCTTGTGGTGAACAGGCTTCACACAGTTGTGACATACAGTTCGTGTCACTCCCTTCACTTTGGAGGGGTGCTAGTACTGCCATCAATAAGTTCAGTAAAAGACTATGGGACAGAATTGTCCATACACTTGAAATTGCTGTGGAAACCACAGGACATGTCAGTCCGGGGAAGAAGGAACTCTCTTAAAAATCACAGACCATCTGTAGTTCAAAAAACCCCCCAGATGGAATTCAGATGGCTCGCTGAACACGGTGAAATGCAGGTGTTTCTTGCACAAATGTGTGTCAGTTTGTGCAATGGCACCTCTCCCTTACGGCACAGTCTCACCAGTTGCATGAGATCAGGAGCAGATGACCAAAAAAAAGTCAGACACCGTGGCCAAAATTTGGCCAAGCCTACATATATGTATTGTATATGAGCAGCCTGGTCTTCCAGTTCCAGATGCTCCATATTTCTAACTTCTCTTGAAGTAAATGGAGCTGCTGCAGTTTTCTTTGGCAGCAGGAGAAAGCTCGGCTTTTGTGCAGATGAAGCACCTCATACTGGCTGAGGTGACCACTTAGCAAAGACCAAGTGTAGATCTCTCCAGTCTTAGTGTTTACCAAATACCATTAAAAAATCCAAAACCAGTAAGTACATCAGAGTTAGGAGGGGTGTTTTTTAGGAATGAAGATCTGTGGTATTTAGATTATCACTTCTTGCCAAATGTCCCCAGGCCAGGGAAGAAGTCAACTATAAAAAGAAGCTTAGGAACTGGACTTTGCATTATTTGCTGTGCAAGGGATATATTCCTTATCCTTTTGAAGAATAGAGCAAATTCAAGCCCAGTGTGTTTAGATTTAGCTAATTCTACTTTAATGAAAGGCTCAGTATTGTAATATCAACATGTGACTACTTCAAAGAGAAGATCCTCTCAAAAGTGTTCATCTTTCCAGAAATTTCAGAATTTCAGAATTTTCATCATTTCACTTATGAGTGTCAAACTCATAAGTGAAATAATTTGTAAATAATGTGTTCTTAAAATACAAGAATGTGTTAAACTTCACAGATTGCAGAAGGCATTTTCATACAAAAGTATATGGTGTAGAAAAGTATGGAATTTGGGTAGTGCCATAACAGAGGTGCAGCTGCTTGTTGACTCTGAGTAAGCCGGAGCTCCTGCGAGTGCTGAGATATTTCTTGTTAGAACAACCATGAGTTCCCTCGTGCAAGGAAAATTTATTAGCCAACACTCAGGATACATGCAGAATATATGCCTGATTTTGTTCCTCCATCTTTATACAGAAAGCAATCATTAAAAACCTTTCTGATATAATTAGTAGTCTATCAAATTCTCCAGGAGTTTTCATTGCTCTTAAGCACCCCAAGTAATTACTGTGCTGGGAACTTGCCATGACCATGAGCTCACCTTGAAATCAAATTACTAATAGCAGGACTGATTCTCACTTGAGGCAATTTTTAGAAAACTTTGGCTGATTGCTGCAAAAGCTACTGATAAAATAAAACCCACATGGATTATCCTGCCTCCTTGCAGTGACCAGAGTCCTGGTTACACAAAGAGATGTGTTACTGCTGACCATGTGTGAGGAGGAAATGTGGGAGCTGCAGGATGTGTGTGGAACCCAGGAGAGCCTGCAGACACAAGGACTACAGATATAACAGGAAAATAGTTACCATTACAGGAAAATAGTTACCATTACAGGTGTGTGCCTTCCTCTGACTAAGCTCTCTCAGCTGTGATATCTAATATGTGCGATCTTAATTTGCCACCACCTCCTACTGGTCTGCATTATCTTAAAGGGCAGTTTCAGCTTCTCAGCCAGGCAGAAAGGAAATGTAGCCCTTTCTCTGGGAAGGCCACTGCATCTAGGGAAATATCCAAGTACTGGCATGCAAACTTCCTACACTTGGGTGCGCCGGGCAGTGCTGCAAGTGGAGCAAATTCACCAGTAATCCCAGAAACTAAAGGCCCAAACATTTGCATACTTTAGAGAACAATGTTTGGCAAATGCAATAGAACAAGTCTCTCCATCTATAAGCAATCCTGTAGGGTCTTCAGTGAGTTTAGAGGCGTCAGATACTAAGATACTTGGGCTGTCTTCTGGATGTTTATGCATGGGACAGCCAAGAGAAGCCACTTTGCTTGTGCTGGAAAGATGGCAAACTTCAAATGCCTCTAGGTTCAAACACATCTGAAGTCAAGCTGATAGAAACCAGCGTCAGTGTGATACAGATGCCTATAGCTGATCTGCCAAAACCATGGATCTGTTTCAGCCCTCAACAGTTTGTGTGTTAACTGAATCCACAGCAACTTAACACACTTTTCTTTTCTGAATCATAAATGCATGACACCTTCTTTATCAAGGAAAATATTAGCCACAAACTAATGGGGGTGATTTACCTTATTTGGGAACCAGACACACTCAGGGTTGTACTTATGGGTTATATGCCCTTAAGGCCTATGAAAATTGATTTCATGGTTTAGGTACTGAATAGATTCAGGCAAACAATTGGGGCAGGTTTTCCCCCGAATTGATAAAACAAACAGCCTTTGGCAACTGGATCACTGAATAAGAAGCATTAATTGAAAACCTACCATTAAACGTGATTGTTAGTATGCCGCCTGCAGAGTGTCAGAGAATCAGGGATAACTTCTGAGAAACCCTCTAAATCCTGGATGTAAAATGAGTGTGAAAAGAGCAGGCCAAAACTGTGGACAACACCATACAGGCCACCTGCCAACAAAGTTTGCAGATCACCCAGCAAACTGAAGCTGGACATGTCCTGGCAAACAGAAAGAAAAGTGGAGCTGAAGCCAATTTTTCTCAGTATTTATCAACACTATTATAGCACTGTAGCAAGAAGTAAAAAAATCCCGGTTAGATGAGTGACAGGGTTTCTTTACATCTTCCTTCCCTTGAAATAGATGCCAGAAAAGTGTCAGCTGAGACATCTGGGAAATCCTGAAGGACAAACTGTTCAAAAAGTTTAGCCACAATCCATGAAAGCTCGATAAATCCTGGTTGGAGTGATATCAAAACCTCAGCAAATGAAGCTGTTTCTGGACCAACAGGCTCCACTGAGTTGGACTTTTTATTTCAGGCTTGAGTGACAAAAAAAATAACCAAACCACTGAGAAGGAAAGAGAGGAAAACACTTTCATAAAATCATAGAATCATTTAGATTGATGTTTGTTTCCTTGGCATAAAAATGCCTTTGGAGAGGCTGGGAGGTCTTTCACAGCCAGACAACAGCCGGCACTGTTGGTAAGAGTGAAAACAGCCTTCTGTGACCTGACATGTGTTTTATTTCTGGTGAGGGGATGAAAGCACTTGTGATGCGCTATGACATTTCTGTCAGTCCTCAAAATGCACTTGATGTTCCCGCAGAGAACATCATGTTTGTGCCTTGCAGGGGGATGGGAGAGTCTGTCCCCTCCTCTCTCTGCTGTCCCTGCAGCAAAGCTGCAGCAGATTCATGTCCTCTGAGGGTCCCTGCTGGGTGCCAGTGGGCTGAGACAGCACAGAGGGCAAATGCTGCTGCTGCTAGTCCTCAGTATCAGGTCCCCTTCACTAGAAGAGAGAAGAGGTGGGATGCAGCCTTCCATGTAATAGAAATTCAGTATGCTTGAAAACCTTTTGCAGCGTTTTCTAATCTCAGTGAGAAAGCCTCATTACAGCAGTTATTTGCAATCCCACGAAAGCCAGAAATGCATTCACAGAGGCAAGAGCTGCCCAGCCCTGTCAGCACTCTAGCAGACAGTGTGGGAAACAGCACAAGGGGGTGAAAAGTGAGCAAAAAGCTCACACTGCTTTGGAGTCCAGTAATCCCTTCTCCAGCGGTGTTCAAGCCCCAGATCCACACTGCTTTTTCCTAGATAGACAGGGTCACATCCTCAGCTCCTCTCAGCTGGCGCTGCTCCACCAACCGCAGTGCAGCTGACGCAGCCTGGCTAATTTGCTCCCACCAAGGATTTGACCTGCCGTTTTCTTCCTGACAGCATCCCTTAAAAGATACATGATGTTCTGCAGGGCCAGGCTAATCTGCTGGTGGAGGAGCATCCATTGTTCAGCCTGCCGTCCTTATCACCCGCTCTCGCCAGAAAAGAAGCCCAGGCTGGATGCTGGTGACAGCCCTCTTCAAGAGGGGGTCTTGCTGAGACAGTGAGAAGCCTCATGCTGCAGAAAGCCCCCAGGAAGACAGGAAACAGCTGTGGCTATGAATCACCCCAGAAACAAATGATTTGCTATGGGTAAATCTGTGGAAATAGCATGGTATTTTAAAGTGTGACAAAGGCTTTTATCCTAGAGCTATGGAAAGCATCACAGCACCCTCACCTCCCTCTTTCCATGCCATGTTAGAAGTATGTTAATTATTGCTCTGGGTGTGAATACTCTATGTCTGTAATAAGTCACTCTAAATAAGCAAGTCCACTACCCTTTCCATGCAAAACAATGCTGGATTGTGTAGAAAAGACTGCTGAAAACATCTGACAAAACGTAGTTTTAGTGGTCAGAAAGCTGTGATTCAGCAATAACTGATGAATTGAGAGTGGGTGATTATTTTAATGAAAAGTGTTTCCCTGTTGTGCTTGCTGCAACAGGGATCAATACAGTGAAGACAGGCAGTCCTGCAGAGCTCTAAGGCTCTGCTAGCAATATGTTGGGACAGGAGACACGTGGACTCTGCTGCCCTAAAAACCTTCACTCTGTGAAGAGCAATTTCTTGGTTCCCTGTTAAAAAAGCAAAAAGATTGGTTACACACTTTTTCCCTACCATTATCCATTACTTGTGAGGATGCTCTGGCCTTGGGAGTTGGCATATTACTTTAAGGAAATAATTTAGGGTCGGCCGACGGGCAACATTATTGATGGAAGCGCTATCTTGTGATGATCCAGCGGTGCTTGCTGGCATTCCCAGATCCTTCTATGTCCCCTTATATTTCACAAGGGAAAGAATTATCTCTGCAAAGTTGGGCTGCATAGTTAGAAAAAGGATGGGAGCTTCACTCTTCTCTGAACTGCACATTTCTGAGTGATGCCATGGGTTCTCCTGGACTTCGGTTAACTTCAAGATCATCTTGCTGTTCTAAAGGACAGAGAAGTTTGACTTAAACGAATGAGTCCAGAACAGGGCTGCTTTTTTTTCTGTTCTCATTTTATGGCTGTGAATTTTCAAGGGCACCTTTGAATTAATCTTTTCAATTTGCTTTAAGGCCTGCCTGAATTTTCATAATGGGCTGAAAATGTATATAGAGAAGCCAAGATAATAACTTCAGAAGGAAAGGTATTGCATCATGTTATTGTACAGGAAGCACAGAAGTATGCTGAGTTTTTCATTACAAAGACTAGACACCTTTTTATATAAATAACCTTAACATAAGAGTATTACCAGAGCAGAGCTTTACCAATACCTCCTTAAATGCCTATTAGCAGACTGTATGTACGATATGAACTGCAACAACATCACTACAATCCTACTTAGCTATTCCAAAAGACAATGCAGGCTGGGACTAACAATTATACTAATGCACTGTGTTGCTTAATTGAAGGAATTTATGACATAAAATAAATGTCAGAGTTCAAAGCCAAGTATGTGCGTGGAGAGAGAGAATGTATGCAGGTAGGGTTGTCGTCAGCTGGAGCACTAAATACAACTCTCTGTGATTTTACATCTGGGAAAATATCCAGAAATCCTTTCTAAGCAATAAATTATAGCCTTGTGGGACAGCAATGATATACAAGCAAAGCAGCACCTGTAATGAGCTTGCAACCATCACTGAGACCTGGGAACCTTAATGCCCATTAATCTGAGGGGGAAGAGTAAGAATGTGCCAACGATGCTAGAAAGACTCATAACATACCCACCTTGTCTTCCACCTGAGTAAGTGCACAGACTGTTAATGAGAACACCATTTTCCCCCTGCCCATCAGCTTCTTGGACAGCATTTGCTTGTCAAAAATAGTTCATATGGTCATGGTACAATAATTTTCACAGTCAATATTGCTTCTGTCAGCTTGGTGACTGTACTGTGAACTTGGAAGTGCAGTTTAAAAAAAAAAAATTATGAAAGCATGTCTTGATCAGAGTTGATTCATCAGTTGCTTGGTGTATGCAAAAAATGTTATCATCCTTAATTGTTTCTGTGATAATGTCCTCTGAGAGGAATATCCCTCAAAGGAAACCCTTGAGAGAAAACACTGCTCTCAGCTTTTATGATACTAATGTGGCTTGGACTAAATTGATCAAACTCACATTCCACAGAGTAGCTTAAAGGGACCATTTAGCATTATTCCCAGATGGCAGCTTGTTTTGTCTAGTTTAGAGATTAGTAAAATGTTTTCCTTGTTTTGGTTTTTAGCCTATATTAATATTTAAATTAACTTGGAACAAGCAACCTCCCTTTGATGACAACAAAGATGTTTTGATGAAACTAAAGCAAAGCAAAGGCCAACTTTGGGGTTTATTCTTCCATCTTCTACTTGATACATATTGACTTTCTTATTACAGGTCTAAGAGAGAAACTGACTGTAGGGGTTGGTGTGAGGTGCCACAAGACAATGGCATTGTACTGTTTGCTGAAAAAGTCTCTTGTCATCAAAGCCTTCAGTAGGTACCTAACTTCCAGCACCAGGAGAAGGCTCCAGGTCCTTTAGTGGCTCTATTCCTGCTCTGCACTCACACCTCCCAGGGTGGCTGCGTGGGTCAGAAGAGCACATAGCCTTGCTGATGGTCAGCAAGGCACATCTTCATGGCACAGATTGCCTGGCCATGACCTCTCTGAGGTCACCCAGAAGATGCTCTTTGCCCAGCCCCTTCAAAGAGAGGTCTGGGCTCTCAGCGCATGCAGAGCTCAGTTTCCAAGCCTTTGGCTTATGAATTACATGACTTGGATTGCTTGGACAAATGGGGTGATTGATGAAGGTTCTTTGGCTCCTGTGGTGGCCGTGTGTCCATGGGTCAATCAGCCAGCTAGTTCCTGTCTGCACTCCTTGTGTGCTGTAGGGGTGGCACAAGGAATGTGTCTGGTAGTGAAACCCTGCTGCTACAGAGCAGAAGGACAGTCTTGGAAACAGTTCCCCACTGAAAGGCTCCTCCAACAGTGAGACAGCTCAGATAGTCCAGAGAGCAGCAAGAGCTCCAGTCCTGCACTCCAAAAATGCAAGGTCCTGGCACCTCTGTGGAGCCTGGGGAGCAGGCAGATGGGAGCTCTGCTTGAAAGATTTAATGGGTAAGGACAGCAGGGTCTGTGATGTCAAAACATGGAAAAGAAGCCATGCTAGGCAATACTAGGGTCAGTGCATAAACCTTTTCACATCATGTAATCTTTTCATTCCCACCCTAGATGTGTCCATTAGATGCTGCTCCAGCTACCAGAGGGTATATCATTTAAAGGGCTCCAATGCATATACCATGCACAGGATGCTGTTTTATACAGACTAGAGCCAGGGAAATAGCTTTCACAATCAAAGGGTTTTGCTAGAACCTGAGGCATATGTAGTTAGCGTTCAATTCACAAATGTCTTCTTATTGAGGGCATGAGAGTTTGCTTTAGAGTAATCAAAAAGTTAGACCAAAAGGGACTAGTCTGGTCTTGCACATAACACAGACCAAAGAATGCCCCTCTCTTAATGCCTGTGCAAAAATCATTAGCTGTGTTTGGTGTTAGAAAAACAACCAATTATAATGTTAAACTTTCCAATTGTGGAAAATCCACTACAGCCCTCGTTAATGTTTACTTACCTTCAGTGATAAGCAAAAATACCTCAGCTAATTTGTAGTCTGAACTCATCTAGTTCCAGCCTGCATCCACCAAGCCTTATTATACCTTTCTGTTCCACAAGAGCCCTTATATATGAAACTGCAACATTAGCTGGAAATAAAAAAGCACAAGGGTGATATTCCACGGGAAATTAAGGTTCAGGGAGGTAATGATGATGCTCCTTCAGTGAATACATGTAGCAGTGCATGTCACCTTGCGTAACATAGCCTGGAGCTGCATTTTTGGGGTAATATACGTCAATCTCCTGGGACAGGAATTGCATTCTCTTCCCAGAGTCTAACGTCAATTACAGTCACTGTCTTTTAAGATGTTAAAACTACAAAAAGGGTCAACATATGAAATATTCATGCTGACATTTCCTTGTAGCACATCCTTTCCTGGATCAGCCATTTCCTTAGCAGTAGCTCTGTATCATACTGTGCTCCCCTGCTGCCCCTCTCCCCCTAAGCCCTGTCAATTCACCTGCTCTTGAGGCTCCTTTGGCCCCTTTCCAGGAGAAATTGTATTTCTCCACTACTAGTTTCTTTTGCTACTGCTCTGCTTGGATTGTTCTCAGCCCGGGCAGTCTGTGACCTGTCTGTGTTTCTAAGCCTGTGTGATACTTTCAGTGGGTCTCTGATGCCCAGCACTATCCTGACCCCCATTCTTGATATAATGAAGTTTCATACTTCATTGCACCATGCAGTCAAAACAATTCTATCAATAAGCAGTTTATAGAATGTGTTGTGCAACAAAGCAGAGTGAAAAACAAAGGTCCTGACAGTTTGCAACAGGAGAAATAATCACAAAGCTTAGGTTAATTTCACATGCAAATTTTTTCATTTTGAAATATCTAAAGTATTTCCTGGTATGAATGTTTTCTTCCAGCAAAGTTGCATAGGAAATTTATTTATGTAAATCTCTGCAAAATCTTTCCCTTTTAGTAAATTGGCCCTTTCAAAAAAATATAACACTACAAAACAAAAATAATTGACAAAGTATTTTCCAATCTGATTATGCCTAATTATGACTAGCAAACTCATGCTGGAGGGTTTTTATTTTTCTTTTGTCTGCTAACAGCCATGCGTGCTTCTGGTGATAGATAAATAACATCATCCTGATTGAGATGCAATTGCTAGTTCACATAGTGGTTCCTCATTTAAAAGTATTTAATTTCCAAATGTAACCTTGGGTATCCTACCATGCTCACCCCTGAGTTTTGAGCACTTTAAAAAACATAGCATAAGGAGTATTTTCTAAGTGTCTGTCACTTCTTCCCTTTGAGGTTGAAACTTTGCAGAAGAGATTGGCAGAGATGTTGCTAGTGATAGTTGTTGTCTCTACCACACATTTCCTCTCTTCTCCCACTTTTTTTTGTAGAATGAAATTTTCACTGCAGAGTTATCCCAAATTCTCCTGACTATATAGCTGTCATCTTTTTAGCTTTGTTCCCTCAAGACTGGGATTTTTAAGGGTCATAAATTAGGGCTTGTCTGTATCTGAGGAGAGTTATGGAGCCAGACTTGGCTTTAAATTGCTCCTCCTCTTTAATGGTTGCAGTGGACTAGCTCTTATATGGATGTTTGTGAGGTGATATCCTGACAGTGAGAAGGGCAGTGAGATGTGATGTGTTTAGAAAAGAGGAACTCAGGCAGCCTGCCCAGACACACAGTTTGCCGTGGGCAAGAGGACAAATTCCACATGAATCCAAACGTGCAGATATGATGATGGGGGTGACTGGAAAAGCGGGTGCATGCCACAGTGCCAGGAAACCCGACCTCCAGTCTCCATTTGGCCATTAAATTGATGGATGCCTGTGAGGAAGAGCCTTGCTGCATCACACCTTTGCTCCATTGCATCCTCCCTTTAGCCTCCAAGACATACTGAGATCACCACCTGTTTGGGGACAGCACTGTTTTGCATTCTGTATTGCTAAGAAGATGATGCCCTGCTTTTGCTAGGGTCTTTGAGGTTCTGCTGAAATAAGAACAATTAAAAACAAAACAACAGCCTCGAGCACACCAAAGCGATAAAGCAAGTTTGTTCAGAACAAGTTGTCTCACAGAGTGATACAGGGATTGTTTGTATTACCCCTAGGTAAAGCACTGAACACTTGCATCCTCTGTGCAGAAAAACAAACTGACCCAAATTCTTTAAGATCACTTTCATTCAAGAACCACAGTTGACAGCAGAGCCATGTACCAGCACTGAGGAAAGCAGCATCAGCAGTCATTTCTCCAGTTTGTGGGGCAGCCCAGACCTGTTGCTTGCTCCCTACCCAGCACTGTGGGGCTCTTGGCAGGAGAGCTGACATGGACCAGGGGTGCAGAGGAGGCTAACCAGGCTCTCTGGCCAGCAAGGTTCTGCTGCTCTGCCCTCTGCCAGGAGGTTGGGCACAGCTCAGCATGTGCCACTACTCTGGTCAAGGTTTGGGAATGTTGAGTTCCAGTTTCCCTCCTTAGCTGCTATGCCTCAGTCACATTTAGACATGAACGTGAAACCTGAACATATCTATCCAGCTTGCTTCTTTTAGTTAGCTCTAGCAACACCCCATGAGTCACCTGAGCCTGCTGTGTTTGCTCTCACACTCATCTGTGCAGGAGCTAAGCCACATCACAGATGTATATCAGGTATTTTGTATACAAAAGGTACCCTGGAAGACACCGCCAAACACCCTATCACCGACCTAGCAAGGGAAGCCAAGCAGCCTGCGTGAGTCATTCTTAGTCAGGAAACAGATTTGCTTTCCACTCCTAGGTACTCACTGGGGAAAAAAGGGAAAGCTGTGTCTGTGCTTCTAGCTAGCCCTCCGGTGAAGTTTCTGAGCTGGTGGCACTTGGGTGACTTTATAGTGTGGAGCTCTTTCCATCAGGTCAGAAGCTCCCTCCTCCACAGAGGAAGAAATGTGTTAATTGAGCTCGCAAAGCTGTGCATGCTGGGCTGTCAGAGCCTCTTCTGATCCTCCCAACGAAGGGATGTCTCAGCACTGCCAGGTCTCAGTCGGTTAACAGTGAACAAAATGCTCCTTTGCACTCAGGATGTGCTCACATCTACAGCTTTGCTTGTTCAGTACACAGGTTTCTAATATTTCTGCCTGCATTTGTCTCAGGAATATAAACAAGCAAGGGGCAGTTGCAAATTCTGTAAATTCCCAGTGTAATTCCCAGGGTTTACTTTGGCATCAGCTCAGGCTTTTAACAAGCAGCAACTCTCAGAATTTTCAGATCTCAAGATCAAAACACAGAAAGTGAAAACTAGAAAAACTTCTTCTAGTGAATGACCGCACATGACCTTCCACCTTATAATGACCAAAAATTAACAAGTTTTTCTTTTAAAATCTTCTCTGGTCCTTCCCCTTTTGTTGCTATTGATGTGTAATCAACAGCTCTGTCATTCAAGCTTTAAAATTAGAGACACCTTTAAAATTTCATCTTTGCTGTCTTAGCACATTCAAGAACTTCCTGGAAGTATTTAACGCTTGTAAATACAGCCTTAGAACACAGAAAATTAAAATACTATAAGGTGATCAGGCAGAGATCCAGCTGGCTCAGCGTCTCGTTTCTGACTTTTGGCAGTAATGCAAACCATACAAAAATGCTTCCCTGAAATACTTGCACAGGCACCAGCAATGTGCTACAGAGGGATTTCCTGACTGACAGACAGAGCCTTTTCAAAGACTAGTTCTTGATGGCTCTTTTCTGCATTTATTCAGTTCCCTGTGTATTTAGTGAACAAATGTTAGTGTCCTGTTGTCATGTGATAGAGAACTTAGTCTTGTTTGTGGAAACATGCCTGTGGAAGCATGTTTTAAATTCAGTTATATCTTTAAAGGGGACTTTTCCTTTAGCAATTTATTAACACTGACAGGAAGGGACTGCACTAGAGATCTGAATCCTTGAAAGGTGGACACCTTCAAGGTGTCACCAGTCAGCCACCATCTGACTCTGGTGTAACCTGTAAGCATCAAACGATCAGGAGTTGGGTAAAATATACATGAACGTGGGACTTGGGCTCAGGAAAGCAGTGGTATATGAATACCCACCAGCAGCCAGATGCCAAAAATTGTAAGGCAGTAGTTGAAAGCCAGTCAGGAAGAAGAACTTGGGACATAAAGTATAAAGATTGACAAGGGTGGGAAAAGCACATAGGAACAATGTGACATCTTGGGACTCGCTATCTTGATAGCGTGAGGGATGTGGCAATCTGCAGAAAAGGGATCCTGCATAAAATGAACTTGTGATGGTGGAACTCAATTTGCTTTCTTGAAAGTGTTGAATTGTATTCACCAAAACATTGAAATATCAGAGGCCATTGTACTTGAATAATACACTGCTGCTTGCAAGGAAGAGTTCTAGATAGTGGTATTGCAGCTGGCCTTCCCGAAGAAAATTATGTGGAGACATAAGTGGCATTACAGAGGCCAGAAGCAGGAGGAAATACAGCAGAGAAGCTGTAATGTTGTCTGTCTAGCCTGCAGCTAGAGGTCATGGCAGGGATTTCTAAGAGTAGAGACACCAAGGAATAAAATGGCAGCAAAGTAAAGTGGTCTGGAAGCACTCACTGATGTGTTTAAGGAACTGCCTCACATCAAGGACAAGGAAAGTCTTGGTTATAGTGATGTAGGCGACGCCCAGTATCCTAGATATCTGTGTTTGGACTACTGTGGTTGGGGAGGCTGTCCCAAAAATATGTGGAGGTGACAGGAGAACAAGCTGGATGAAAATCCATCAGTATGGGATGAAAAGTTGTGAAACTGAGAAACTGAAACTCATCTTTGAGATGAGAAGGGACTTGAACACCACGGAACAGGAGTGACTGAGAAAGAAGGAAGGGGTAAGACAGCCAGATCCTGGACCCAGAGACCTCAGCATTTGTACTTGAGAATCAGAGACACAGCAGCAAAAAAATATGTGCCAATGTTGTGAAAGATATTTAGTCCTAGAAGGACCCAAGTTCCTTTTAAGCTATTTCCTTAGAAGCTCAGCAGAAGGTGCCAAACAAATAGCAAAGAGGCAGATGTGAGGAGTCAAAATAAGTGTTTTTCTGTGGTTGCTGTTACCCAGCTCCTCTCACAAGAGGAAGGAACAGCTGTTGAAGTACATACCTTTTCCCAGAAATAAGCATTCCTCTGGAACTGGAGAATAGGGAAATGGGAGAAAACATGGTCCAGGTGGGAGGAGAAGTGTGGGGCCTCCAGGTGCAGGGAGAGAGATGGGGAAGGGAGCCCACCACAACCTCAGCAGGAGGTAGGGCCCAGCTTCTGGCCACTGCCCTGTATGGAAGGCTCCAAGTAAAGCATAAGCTGAGATCAGAGGTTGGCAGGGCAGCACCTACGTGTGATGAACAGCCAGAAGGTCAAGCATATTTGAGTCTAACAAATTAATGATAGAAGAACTTGTTGTATACCTTACAGAGGTCTGTTTAGATGCAGGACAAAGTAATCAGGCTGAAACCAGCCTCCTTTAGGGTACAGATATAATTGGGACTTCTTGCTTCTTGGAGAAGCAATTGGAGAAGCAATTTTGCTAGTGGCTCTCCCAAAACGAGTTATCTCATACCTTCATTGCTGTTGCCATCAAGCTGTGAAGCTGTCTGCTTTACCTCCATTTCAGTTCCTCACAGTTTGTCTCTCAAATGTTTTATGTACAGATTTGACTACGCTAGAAGCACACAGTACACATCAAGTGTAGTTTTGGTTGTTTTTATTGAAACAGATAACAATCTCATTCCAGAGAGTGGAAACATTATTTCTGACTAATCAGGTCACAAAAGATAACTTGTGTACTACATTTATTATACAATGATTACTATTAAGCATTGCCCCACATGGAGAATATATTCAGCAAACTCACTCAATCCTTTTAATTGTGCCTATAAAAGTGTGTAACGTCCTCATATAGTTGATGCATTGTCATGACCACAGTGCTCTGAAGGAGAGAGATTCTATTCTTGCACACTGCTAATTGCTACAATATACCATGGATGTTGCCATTGGTAATAAATTCCTGAAACTACCACACTGGGATTTGGTCTTCTGTATCTTATATTGTAAAAAATCAACATAATGGCACCATATATATTTGGGGAAAGAGGAACACTAAATGAATCATATCTTACTTTTCTAATTGCATAAAATACTGCTTAACACTGCAGTAGTACTGTCTCGGTACTGCTACCCTCACTCATGTCATGTATTTTTGCAGATAAACAGGACTGTGTTTAGCAGGATTACGACATTTCTGGACAGGCACTGCGAGGTTGAATCAAAAGGGCTTAGTCCTTCCAAAGTTCCTAGATCGCTTCCTCTGTGCTCAGATTCTATGTTTGCTTTACCTCTTTGATGCAGAAAAAAAAAACCCAACAAAAAACCCCCCACAATTCTTTAAAAACTTTCTGCCAGTCATGATGTTTGTTCTCATAACTCCAAACGGATAAAATAAATATTTTCCTTCATTTCTGCATAGAAAGAAAAAAATTTGTTAATTTCCTTCTTCATACTCATAAAGGCAATTAGTTGCACTCTGCCAGACATACACATCAATTGAGGGGAAAGAGAAAAGTACAGTCGGAACTAACTGACATACAAAGCAACAGCTTTATCTTTGTAGAGGTTGAGTACAACAACCCCTCACAGTTTTAAAACTCACCATGATATTGTTCACCCTTCAAAGCAGCTTGCACTGAATATCTTTGTTTCACTTGTGGAGTCGTGATTCTGGCATGTTGAAAACTCTTTATTGACCTGCTGGGAATGCAATTTACTCCTGAGAAGACACCATGAAGCTGGACATGTAAAAGAGTTTTGTGACTGGAATAGTCTTGTAATGCTTGGCAGGCATGTGATTTCATACCTGGCTCTGGTGGAAATAAGCTGCATGCAAACACTAAATTATCTTCTTTTTCTTTTCTTTTTTTTTTTTATGTTAAAGAGGAATTTTGTTAGAGGACACAAAGTCAGTTTTTATGGATAATTTTTTTAATATGCCCCATTTTCCTCACTTGATTTTCCCATAGGTAGGCACACACACAAAACCAAACCAGGAAAACCTGACAAATTGATTGCGTGACAACAGATTTATCTCTTGTTGGCTTCTTGTAATCATGTGAAAGTCATCCTAATAAGAAAGCACATACATCCAGCCACACCTTGCATTTTGCATAATCACATGTTGGAGTCTTCATGCTTTTGCCCCTCTCTTTATATTGCTTTCCTCGGCATTTGCACCCTGATGAGGACATACAAGACACTGACTGCTGGACTATCTCAGACCTCAGAAGCCCTTTCAGTCTGGGGGTCCAAGCCCATCTGCAGCTGTACCATGCACTGATAGCATTGCCCCCAGCCTCTCCTGGAGCTCTCACCTCCACAGCATCTGCCAAGTCTACATGTGTTTGTATCTTAGCTGCCAAAACCCTTCCAAGCGTGGGTCACTTCCATTCCTGACTCACAGTTAGGGTTTGCTGATCAGGAGTTATTAATGGACAGCGTGTTAATCCTGAAGGCTGCTGGATACACACCCAGGGTGAAACCCCACTAGGTTGCCAAGCAGTCAACTGCACCCAGAGGAAGAGCCTGAGAGGATACAGTAAG
Source organism: Regulus satrapa (assembly GCA_013396955.1). Lineage (NCBI taxonomy): Eukaryota > Metazoa > Chordata > Aves > Passeriformes > Regulidae > Regulus > Regulus satrapa. The sequence continues at coordinate 9,655 of VWZN01019247.1, read as the reverse complement.
ATGATAACTGCACTCTGCTTCTCCTCCCCAAAGAAGCCTTCTAGTTCTCTTATATTGCAGAAAAGTAGAACAGATGGGCTTGGTAAAAAGCCTGGGACGATGCTTAAAAATGTCAGTGAAGATGTGGGGGAAAGCACTGTGCCTTTCACTGTCTTCAGGGATTTCTACCCAACAGATCTGTTGAGGAAAAGGCAGTGAACTGCCTGCAAGTTTTTGTGACCATTCCCATTCAAGGAGACAAGAGAGTTGCAAGTTTTACAGGAATACCTGAGTGTGCATTTCAGTTTGCTTAGTTTTATTGCTGCTGCTGTGCTAAGCATCCAATTCTCCACCAAAAAGGAGCATTTTTTTTTCATGAGGGTCATAAGCCTTAAACCTCACTTAAGCATGGAAGCAAACAGATTGATAACATGCAGTCCCTAAAGGTTTTTCCCAGTGCCTGAAACTAAGGATCTAATAAAGTAAAACTGGGATTAGAATAAAAGTGCTTTTTCTTTAGAATATCATTGTCCTACACTGCTGGCCCTGCTTAGTTTGCCTCTATGCAATAATGTTAAACGTTAGCAAGTTATTTCAATGCTAGGTAGGAACAAAACATGAAAGAGACATCCTTGTACAAACAAAAAGTTGAAGGCAGTGTCTGTACTACATAGCTTGAAAGAGAGGTAGATAATATATAAATGGGGTGGGGAAAGAGGTATAAAGCATATGCCATGAGGTTCACTGGAATTATGGCCAAAATTAGGATATTTGCTTCACAGATCTTCTTCCCATCTTTTCTGAAGGGTTGAATTAGAAGGAAATCAGATAAACAGAAAGCAAATTGTGAACTGAGGATGATTAAATAGCAAAGGTAGGAAAAAGGAAAAGAACAGATCAATGAATGAGTGATAAAGAGGTAAAGCAATCATGAGGCAGCACACAGCATACAGAGAGTGATACATTTTCCAAGAATCTGTAAAGCTTTGGTTTTTCTTATCATCTGGAGTCTCAGGCTGGCTTCTTCTGGCAGTTTTCCTGTAACAGTGGTGAAGGAAGAAGACTACCACCCAGGTCATCTTGCCCTAAAAATTATGTCTATGTGTACTGAGGAGAGACAGATGGTAGACTGAGATGCCTCAGTTGTGGGTGAGGGTATATAGACCTATGAGGCATAGAAAAGTTTGCATCAACTGTGCAAACTTGTGCATAAAAGACAGCAAAGTTAAAATAAATAAAACCCTGCTTCATACATCAGAGCTTGGTGGTAACACTATGGTTTTTTAATTAATTGGATATTAACCAGTTGACTAAAGTTTCTGTGTTGGGAAGTAGGTAATAGATCCTTGAGGAGGTTGATAGCCTGACACGGAGGCTGGGAGAACAGGCAGCCAGGAAAGCTGTTGAGCTCTATGAGCTCCTTTGCCTCAGGATACCCATGACTTTGGGCCCAGGCTACCCTACTGAGCCAAAGAAATAACTTGACCACTTATTAGAGAAGCAGACCAAAAAGCAACCCAGCTAGCAATCCATCATGTTTCTGTCTCTTTGTCCATTTTAAGTTTTGCTTCCTGCTCCTTTTCTGTTCTCCTCATTTTCTGTGTGCCTCTTAAAGAAAATGTTTAGCCTTACTGTCCAAGATTAAATCTTTTTCCAGAAGAGCTGTGAACCCATGAGACGAAAAAAACAAACAACAACAACAAAAAAACCCCAAAATTTTACTTCAGTGGATTCGTATATATTACGCAATGGCTGACCTGATTGTGCTGTCTTTGCTTTTCTTCAGCCTTTCTCTGCAGGTAAATGGTAGATCACTGAAAATCTGAAATACTGTTTTTGGAAATAGTTGAAATCTCTGGTACCAGATCAGGAAGGGTGTACAGCCATGCTACTCTCCAAGGTTAGTTAGTCTTGGTTAAACTAGTTAGTCAGGTTAAATTATGCCATGTTGATGTGGCTCAAAAGTCATCAGCTCAAAGAAAAAATCCCTTTGCTACCTGCATTTTCCTTTTCTTTGCCTCTCTTCCAAGTGTTTTATCTCTTCTCCTTGTCAAAACAAAACACCAAAATCCTGAGTATTAAGAGTCACTTCACACTCCAAAAAATAAATATTTTACCATCTCCATCACTATCTAAAAACTATTGCAAAGCCATTACTAAGCAGGAAAAAATCCCATAAGGTGGAAAGAAAAAAAGAGGAATTGTTTAAGTGAAAGTTCAGCTCATAGTTCTTCCTTCAACTCCTGATTTGACTGATTCCTGTGTCTTCCTCACAGATTCAAGGAAGTTGTAGTGGTAGTTGTTGATGATATGAGGAAACAGCTCTCTTCAGCCTGACTGAGTGCCCAATCCATACACAAATCTGCTGTGAAGCAGCCATCTGGACTGCACTCCCACCCTGACACCTGAAAAACTCCCCAAAGTCCAGACTCTTTGCATTTTATCTCAATGTCTGGCAAGTCCACAAGAGAGGGAAGCCTGCAATGTTTCAGGCATTCACAACCATCCCTTTGTTGGATTGGGGCCCAGTGCCAGGATTTGTGCTATCTTCTGCTGGCATGGACCAACATTTGAATCCAACCCTTGATATTTAATTAAGTACAGTATTTGGAGCATCTGTTTGCAAAAGCAGTCAGAGTGTATTCAGATAATGAGCACTTTGCAGCATGTTGTGAGGCCATGCATTTTATTATTTAGAGCTTTCTTGGAACTAAATTCCCTGCAAATATACACAGGACAAATTAGAAATAGAGTCTAAATGTTCTTCTTCTGACCCCCAACACAGTAATGACTGTATGGAAACGGACACTGCAGAATCACACAGAGAAAATGTCTTGTGAGCCATCTGATAAACCTAAAATTAGAGCACTAGTTTGTCTAAAGAATTGGCTCAGGAAGTCAAATCACTTAAGCTGAACAGAAAAGCATAGAAGGAAGAATGCCAGAGCAGTAAGAAACAAAAAGCATAGCTTGAATTATCCTTCCTTATTCATTATTATAGCTTTGATTTGGTGGAGTTCTTTCTGAGAAGTGGATGATTCTTCAAACTACAAGAACATAATTACTGATCTACCCCATGAATATAAGGTTTTATACTATGAAAGTTCTACAGAAATGAAATGAGGGTTTTTTCAAAGTACAGGACGTTAACTCACACACTGTAGAATAATAGAAAAGGTCTCAGCTAGATTTTGTTTCTGATTATAGCTTTTGCAGAGCAACAGAACCTGATGGTTGTTATTAATCCAAGAATCAAAAACTACTGGATAGTAAATGAATAAACCATGCTTACTCCCTTAAAACTCTCTTAAACATCTATTAGTGGATGCACTTTGACCTCTAGCTTTGATTCTTAAACTCTTTCTTTGGGAAATTGTGATGGGGACCTTTTTCTTGTGCTACAATGCATAACAGAAATGAGGAGCTGGTGAATAAGGTTAAAAAAAATTGAGAGATGAGATGTAAAGACATTAAAGGCTTTCAGACAGGACTTTCAACAGGAGGGTGTGATGATGAACAAGAGATGCTATAACATTTTTGTTAATGATAAAGGGCAACCCATGATGGGAGCTTAATGGACTTCATAATGCATTTTGTCAGATGTTTTTATGTTCCAAGCTGGTCTCTTCCACAAGGCTGGCAGGCTCTTTCAACATGTTGAGGGAAGTCCAATCTGCAAAGACCAACCACTTACAAAAAATGAGCGTTGATGAGATGTAGAAGCAAAAAAATCCAGGAAGACAGGATATAATGACTCCAGCTGCCTGGGTAGGTAGGAGGAGGGAGGGGCAGCCATTATCCAAATACAGTTCATTACAAAAGACAGAAGGGAAGCAGAAGGCCAGACCTCTTGGGAAGGACAACCCAGGAAGGTATCTGCAGCCAGGAGAGTATGGGGCTGGCAAGTTTTTGGGAGCATTGAGAAGGGCTCTTCGTGCACTAATGTCTGAGCACCCCTGAAGCTGTTCTGTGCAGTGACAGCAAGGGGCTGCTAGGGTGGCTGCATTGCATCCTCAGCCTCCTCCAGGAGCAGGGGAGAGGCTGATAAACTGTGGAAGTAGCCTTTATTTCTGTCAATAAATTACAGGCTGGGATGTGGCATTTAAAGAGCTCTGTAGGAAGAAAGATGAGAAGTCTTTATTTTCAATTATATGGAAATGCACACAGCAGTTTTGATATTTAACACATACATTTATGGAGGTAGAGGCATCAGAAACTGAATTCCCATTAAGAATGGCAGAGTATTTACCTTCAAGGAAAATACACGAGGATGAGAATTCAGATAAAATAGCTTGTTCTTGGAGTTCAGGGATCAGCAACATGTAGAGCAGCTCCTCCTAGGTCCAGATTTCATCTGAGGTTCTTGTTTTCCTCTATCTGACAGACCAAAGAAAGCACCAGATCAGTGTGTTCATATGCAGGCATTCCCTTTTGCATGCCACTGGTCTACATTCATGGTTTAATGCAAGGGAAACATTCCCTTGCACATAAGGAACTATTTTCTACAATAACAGAGGTATCTGGTAATATAATTTCATATTTCTATCTTCTCTGCATGGCTTGAAAGCTGTATTTACTGTCAAAGTTAAACTGTCTCTTCTTTAAGCAAATAATCATCTAAAATTAGCTTCATTATGATGCAATGTCAGTATTAGACCTTTTTATTACTATTAAAGTTATTTGCTCACCATTTGTATTTTACTTACATGGAGAATTAAACTATATCTGGTACTTTACTTGTTTCCAATCGGTTTAACTTCATGATGTGACTTAAATAACAGCATGGTTTTTAAGGGTACACATTATGAAATAATAGAAGGAAGTTCATACATTATTTAAAAATTTGTAAAAAATAGCTCTCTTAATGTAATAAACTTTTATTTTGTTTTGTTTTGTTCATAAACAAGACTCTCAGTGACTGTTTAGGCTACAGAAATTAAACTATTGCTGGGCATCTAGCCTCTAATCTTTGAAAGACTGAAATAAAACAGATGGTTCCTAATAATAGGGTTCTTGATAACTCCCAAATTTCTCAACCTAGACCACACCACTGTGTTATAACTAAGACACAAATGATAATAAAACGATGGATGCAGTGTTCCACTCCTCAGAAAACTTCTATTCCCACATGCTCATGTGTCCCATGAATAACGTGGTTTTGACAGGGGAATTACTGTTGCTGGACAATATAACTATAGAAAAGCTTTCCAATATGACATATCTCAGAATCTCAGCAATGAGGGCTGGAAAGGAGTGTGAGAGCTCATCTAGTTCGTCCTTTTGCCTTGTGGCAGAGCCAACCAGACCTTTTCCATATCCAGCAGATGTTGTTAAAGCCACTTTCTGGTGAAGAGTGCACAGCCCTTCCAGGCCTCCTCGTCCTGTCTCCAACCAGCCTTTACAGTTAAAGTCTTTTTCTCCTAACATGTAACCTAAGTCTTCCTTGTTTTATTTGAAGCCCTTTAGGTCTCATCCTCTCCACAGGGGATATTCTAATAAATAGTACTTCATTCTACTTCTCCAACCACTTACACATTTCAAGAGGCATCACATTCCCCCTCTAATTCCTCTCCTTGCCTGACAAGATAATTCCAATTCTTTTAACCTGTGCTTATAAAGCACAGGGTCTGATAACAGAGGATAATATGTTGCTCTCATCCACCAGATCCATCCTTTACTCAGCCTGTTCTCCCACCGCTCAAGAGTAAGTTCAACTTTTTTATTAAATTCATGAGATATTTTAATTAGAAATGGTGCATGTTAATTAGTTGATGGCAATTCTTCTGATATGTAAACAATGTAAATTATGAAATAGAAATTATTCTATGCAAAACACCTCTGTTTTTGGTTGACTTTGTAGAGGAACCTACCTCTTGCTGTCCGGTTTTTGCCATTTGCACAGAAAGAATATGTTGTTACTTCAGTACTTGAATTCCTGGAGCTTCTGATGGCTGTAAATTTTTGTTTCCTCTCCTTTCATCAGGGCAGATAGTGCCATCATCCTCCAAGGGTAATTTCCCGGTGAAGATCTGCTGAAACAGATCTGAGGACTCAAAAATCTATTCAAATTTATAGTTCTTCTAATGTCAAAAATATTTTATCTCATTCACAAAAACATTAGATGATAAATAAGATATTCAAGGTAAACTAGCCTGTTATTTACTTGCTTAAAAGAGGTTTCCCATGTGTATTCTCACAGAATCAATCATAGAATCCCTTAGGGTGTTTTTTCTGGACTGCATCCCACTGCAAGCATTTAGTGTAAGAGAAAAGCAGACAATTTTTTCAGTAGATACCAAAAATAAAATGCATTTGGGTTTTTATGTTAAAAGATTCAGAATCTTCCTGAAACTTAGAAATGTTAAAGAATATGGACCCTAGTTGGATATTTCCAAGTGCTGAGCTGCCTAATTTCATGAGAATCAAGAGGAGCTTGGTAGCTAAATACTTAGGCATTTTGGAAAGTCTCTTTAGCACCTGTCAGTGGTCAGGGCAGATGTCCAATGCCATTCTTTGAGCAATTAGACTGTTTTGGTTCAGCTCAGTGAGAAGAAAGGGCAAAGGACCAAAATACTTTTCTTAATAATTTCTTATGCCTTGAAGGAGCGAGGACTCAAGTAAGGCTTTTTTTTTTTCTTCTTCTTCTTCTTCTTTTTTTTTTTTTAAGAACTCAGCAATGCACTATAGCTTACTTGGCAGATTCCAGAGAATTACTAAAAAATTCATGACCTAGAAATATAAAAATGTAAACAGTAATGCTGGATGCTGCACTATGCATGAAAATAGCTGGTGCCAATTCTAAATGTATACTGCTATTCAACATAACTACATTTGTAGACGCTAAAATGATATCTTTGTCTTTCTTCCAACATGGGAAAATGAAACTACAAGAGGGGAAAACACCTCACAGCAAAAAACAAACTCATTGTTGAAATCAGTCAGTAGTGCTTTCAACAGTGGCTTGCTTAATTGTTTGTTGCTTTCCTTGTGCTGCTGCCAAGAACAAAGGTCATATTTAATGACTGCCTAAATAATTTGCAATATTTTTTAGACTTGCCCTAGAGGTGGCTGATGTGGATCCTTTTGTACTTGATAGGAAAGTCTCATATGGATTACCCTGTTAAAGAAACATTATCCTTCTAAATTGATTCAAATCCCTTCACATCCTCCAAAATACACACGTTTCTTTTTCTTTTCTGTTTCATGTCAAATACTGTAGTGACAGCTCAAACAAGGCAACCCTGTTTGTTTCAAGATTATAGAGCACTCAGGACATCCACATCACCTTTGAAGTAAATTTTTGAAGCCATAATCCCCTGCCAAACAAAAAAGAATATATGTCATCATAGCTTCATTGTAGTGATGTGATCTTAAACAGGAGTCAGAGGCAACAGCGAAAACTGAGGACCTAAGCCTTCTCCATCTTGTCCCTCAAGCAGAAAATGTCATGGCTCCATCACTTAAAAGTCATGGTTTACCATCTCTGGTTTAGAAAGTGTAATACAATACAATCTCATTTTTTCTTAATGACAGGACCCTCCTGGTATTTACACACCCTTCTCTTCTTGCTTTATTATGGGCCAGTAGTTGGGCAGTAAATGAAAGGAAAGTATGTCATGGCAAAGCACTTCATGGTGAGGTGAAAACAGAAGCAAATAGAAGAAAATGGAATATTAATTCCATAATATCAAGGACAGTCTGAGACAGAATGTTAGGTTCTCCCATCAGTCCCAAAACTGGGGCATATGTACCAGGTTGAGGAGGGTTGGCAGTAGAAAGTATTGGGGGTCAAGATAATTAATTTCATTCCACCTGAGGGACTTAGGTCCCATCATAAAAGTGACCCTGTACTTCCTGTACTTTAAAAAATACCTCAGTAGGACAGACGGTGACCAGAGGTGATACCTACACCAGCATTACACAGATACTAAATCAGTTCAGTTTCCTTCTGTTCTCCCATCAATAAATATGCTCCTGCCCCAGAGAATAAATAGGAGTGCCACATTTTTAAAATGTTTCTTTGAAAACTTTGAAGTGAAAACACAGATTAACTACTTCATTCTGTCTTGATGATTAAAATACATTGTTTAATGTTTAGTGCATGATAGTTACATTTCAACACTGCTGGAGTCTGCCCTTGCTGTCATTTTAGTCCATAGCATCACCATAGAATCACAGAATCATAGAATATGCAATATTGGAAGAGACCCATCAGATCATTGACTCCAGCTTCTGGCTCTGCACAGGACACCCCA